>JANSTU010005772.1:0-31896 GCA_027564075.1 Bolitophila hybrida
AGGAAAAACATGGCGTCGTTCAGCGCACCTATCGGAAAAAAGTTGAAGCGCACCTATTGAAAAACCCTTTATATATATATATATATATAATTCTACATGCCAAAGACAAAAAAGGTGTAAAACAGCACACAGACAAAAAAAATGTGTACTGCAGATTATCTGCAACGCGAAACTATAACAAAGATGAATTGTCGTGGGGTGTTGTTGCATGCGTGTGAGAGAAAGAGCTTTCCGTGGCTGTGTTGCATTGTATCGTGTCGCTAGCTAGAATCTATAGAAGTGCATTCAATGTCTGCGTGTGCGGTCGTAAATTATAATTATGATTCGGGAAGTTGGTGGGCGCCACACTGGGTGGAATTGCGAGAAGAACAAAGGCAAATCTTTGTATATGGATAAAGAAAAGTTCCTAGAAGATAATATTTGAGGTTGAACTTTAAATGAATATCATTTATTACTCAATATCTTTAGAATTCAGTATGTAAATGAGAATAACACCAAGGAAACAAATAAATATCATAGACTCTTGTGAGCCCACACTTTCCTGACTATAACTCAAATTTATAGAAAAAATAATCTACTTAGGTGTGAAAATATATATTTTTATATCTTATTTTTCAAATAACTCTTAAACCGGTAAACATTTTTTTTTACTATTTCTTTATTTTGAATATCATTTCTTCGTAAATACAAAAAAAAATAAATAAAATATACCAATTTTTATATAAAATAAATAATAAATGTAGAAAATTACTCATTCATGTAGTTATTTTTTTTCAGCATAGGATAATGGTTAAAAACAAAAACTAAAATAGAACTTTAGTATAGTATCTGATAGGCCAAAGAGGAAGTTAGTCTTTTTTTATAAAGGGACAAACTCACTTTGCACATTTAACGTGACAGATATTATTTTTAAACGCATATAAATCCTAAATCATAAGAGTTACAAAAATAAAATATTTGTAAGATAAGGTCTTTATATTAGAGTGACCTTCAAACAGACATTATTGAAGGATTTGATGAGGTTTTTTTCAAGATATTGACTTAAAATTTGACCATATCTGTCTTCTCGACTTTTATTTAAATTATGAGTTTTACGGTTTAATATAACATAATATGATATAACCATAAAACTAATAATTTAAAAAAATTGTTTAAGTATATAAATATATTTTTAATATGAATTATATGATTCTGATTTTTGATTGCAAAAACATTTTTGTGATTTAAAAAAAATATTCATAAAAAATATTTTGGTTCGTTTTTTTTTAAATACGAAGTTTTAGGTGGATAAGGCATTAAAATATATCCTTGTCGGATGCTTTTAAATAAACAGCATCATTTCACAAAGAAAAAAATTATTGATGGTCAAAATTTTGGGAAAAATAATTAATTATTAAACAGATAGAATATTAAGGGTGGTCAATTTTTTGTGGAAAAAATTGTAAAAATAAGTTACAAATGGTCAGAATTGTCCATTCCCAAAAAATGTTTTCATAGGAATAACATTTGTCGTAAACTGCTTGACTAGAATTCTAGGTTGCCATTCCCATGGATTGTATTCCGAGGAAAATATTAAAAAATCTGTCGTTGATAGGATACAATTCAAGGTCTATATTTCTATATTTGAAAAAATCAATATTTTAATTTTTTTAAATTCGGAAAAAGTACTAATCAACATTACCATTACAAATATCTATAAATAACACACAAATCATAAACATAACAAAAATAAACCTATTTCGAAACGTCATTAAACACACCGCAGTCGCAATTGCAGTTGCATTCGTTGAAACTGTGGTGTGTCGAATATGCACACAACAAACATACGGCATTCGCTTACTCTGTCTGCTGCACGCTACATTGCATCGTGCTCATTCTGGCGCACGCAGTTATTGTTAACTGGTGAGCGCTGTTGCCAATTTTTATTTTTTTTTTTTGGATTTTCTTTTTGTATTATAAAACGTTTGCTGTTTATTTTTAAACAACGCACACACATAATAAACACCACTGAATATAAGTATGTATGTGGTGCTGGAGCAGACAAAGATGTCCAATGCAATCACACTGAGCAAACAAACGATCTGAAAACCAATTTTCATTTGTATGTTCGTTGTACTCTAATATTCATGGAAAAACAAACTTTGAACTCATTTGCGGTGCACACAAAATAAGGTGCCTGTATATAACAGAGAATACGAAAGAAGACCAAGCTACCCTTCGTGTAACTTTGTTCTCATGCTCTGTCAAACAGAGCTCCCAGATAGTTGTTATATACATATACTTAAAAACACACGCACAAACACACATATATACAAAGCCGATAAAATGCACAACATTCGTGTATGGTAATAAAGTAAATTTGCATTTAATTTCCCCCTTTCGGAGCACGAGCAGACGTAGCCAAACGCGCATACGAATGCAGTTTTAAACAGACATATACATACGAAATGCAGAAACCGGTCGCCAGACACTGTGTGCAACGCAGAGTGACGACTCGCTCTTTTTGGGCAATTTGTCTGTATTCCTGTCTGTTCTGTATGTACACACATGCACATTTTGTGTTCAGTCTACATAAAGAATGATTATATACAAAGAAATTGTACAATTGCACGAAAATAAAACTTTCATACTATGGATAAGTGATTTTTGTAACTAAAAAAGTCATCGATGCTAATATATTTATTTTAAAATATTTTAAATTATGCAAATGTTATCAATGTATATATCTAATTGAGTGTCTGCGTTTGACGTATGCAGAAATTTGTAGGCGTGTTGTTTGTTCAAATGAATCCCAACAAAAAGAATCGATAATAAACTTAACTATTTTAAAATGTCGCCCCTTAAACTATTCCTATTGTTATAAATAAATATTATAGACACAAGTTTTTTGCCTAGTAAAACCTTGTGTCACTTTACATTATGCAATATATTGGCAGACAACAGTCAACAATTTCGAAAAAAAAAACATGTACTTTATATTCGGACCACACAAAACATGAGAGAGAGCATGGCGCATCGCGACACGAAAATAGCTCATCCACATTCATATTCAAAAAGTCCCAATGTATACTTTATTGTGGTATGATTTTCATCAAATGCTTTAATCACGCTATTTATAGATTATGTAATAATTAATGTGTGTTATTTTTTCTCTAGACTTAAAGTATTTTGTTTGTATGCGTGCGTTTATCTTGAATTCTCGCTCACGCAGAGAGATGAAACCATACATTCTATACTATTTTCAATGTCAGTTCATTCGACTTTATTTATAATCAGAAGTAAGGTCACTTATTAGTCCACGGAACTGCGCTTCTGTGCGACACAACATTATGATAGAGAAACGGTGTATGTGTATATTCTATACGTTTTTAATTTGCTTTTATGAGGGTAATAAAAAGTAATACGTCTGAAATGCTGTACGCTTAATACATGACAGTTGCTATAATCAACGCGCAGTGTATATATATACTCGGTATGTATAATCTGTACCAAACTGCCAATTTAAAATTTAGTTAACTCGACTGCAACGACATTTGTTCAGCCATATATGTTCAATTCGAAGAATTGTTTGCTTAACGAACTTTAAGTAAGTAGCTAATTTAATTTTCTATAGCCAAAGTCCAATTGAACGATCATACAATATAATGCAGTACCAGCACACACGACATAACAAGGACTGCATTATATATTTAACGATAACATTGTTATTGTATATAATGCTATTTTTAATACTATTTAAACGTTTTTGAGCATGTTTTATGTCGTCAGCAGTGATAATTGCAGTTGCAGTGAGATTTGATGAACGTATGTATTTTTCAGTGCTTACAACTTTATATAAATAAATATGGCAACGATGCCTGGGTTTAATCATTAGGCTCGGTAGAGTGTACACACACAAGAAAACACTGCAACGAGCGGCAGAAACGTGGCAACAAAGCCCACTCGCCCAAACGATTTTCTTATCAATTGTAATGCGACAGACAAAGCCAACAATATAAGATGTATGCGTGCGAGTGAGTCGTGTGTGCATGTTCTATGACTCATACGTACGGTTACCGCGCTTGCACACAATGATATTGTGAAAGTCAATGTGGCACAAAATCCATAGCACCAGAGTGGTATAGCTGCAATAGTAAATAAGCACAAGTGAGATAGCGAGCTGCCGCACAATAAACCACGTATTCCTATTTTGCGTCACACTCTTGCTTATGTCGCCGCTGTTGCTGTGCTCTGCTGGCGTGTATGCGTGTTATAAATGTTTACCATCAACGACGTCGAGAAAACGTATTTTTCTTCTTTTACAATTTATGTACACGATTGCAAGAGACTTGTGAATTTGTGTGTGTGTAGTATATACATGTATATTTGTGTGAGTTTGTAATATAATGTGCACACACAACCACGCACTCACTCATACCAACACATAGTTTAGCTCGCGCGCACTGTTACTCGTGTACAGAAATACACGACGCAAGCGAGGTCATGCTAGATAACTACGGCACACACACACACATATTTAAAATGCTCTGGGAACGATTTACTGTAAGCGCAAATGCGACAGAACGTTTGAAGTTATCGGTTAAAGCGAGAAACACTGTGCCGGCTCGTTTTTGACGCAGTAGCAAAATAAAAATGTTTTGTGCTTGTCGTCTATATGTGTGTGAGTGTGAACTGTGAATTCATGCATCTGTGAATGTGTGTGTATAGTATATTTGCCTGGCCATAGTACAGTACTGTGTACTCAGATAAATTATTTTATACACACTTTTATACAAATCGACAGTTTTTTTTTATTTGATGTTCAATTGTGTATTATGTTTGGTAGTTTTTGATGTGTAGCTGTAGGATATCAGAGTTTTTTGTATTATTCCAAGGCAAGAGGCAGCACCCCCAAATAACGCATAGTCGAATATAATGCAATATTTTGTTTGTGAAGAACCATTAGGATTAGAGTTTTTCGTCCTTTTTTATTTAATACATTTTTTAAAAGAATATACTAATTTAATTTAAAAATTTATTAATAATAAAATTAAATATAAATAAAATATTTTTTTATTTGATATAAAAAATTGGATATAATTTACTAAGAATTAAACGAGTATGTATCAACATTTTTATAGTTTTAATTTAAGATAGCTTTATATATAATTTTAAGAATTTTCACTACTTTCTAGTTCTTTTAGATGCATAGTAAGGCATAGATTTAGATGCATAGTAGACATTCGAAAGTGTTATTTACTGTTATTATACTAGTTTCCCAAAAAAATCCACGAGTGGTTTTCATTTCGTGAAGGATCGACTAAAAATTGTATTAGTCTAAACAACCTACGTAAATATCAACGTTTACATAGGTTTAATTTAGTAGTATGCTCCCAAATGTGACAGTAAACGCGTTAGTATTGACGTTTACTCATAAAACTACATAATTTACTTGTAAGTTCTCAGATTACGGCAGTTTTGACATAACATTTACGTCGGTTTTGCTTTTACGTTGGTCTGTGAAGGATCCTATAGTACAATTACTTTAAATCGACAAAAAAAAGTCTTTGGACAATTTTACGATGTGTCATGTATTATCCTAATGTCAAAACGAACAGCAAAATTAGAAATGTTTATACTTTTTAAGTAGCCTCAGATTCTTAAGGTTTCGATCCGATACAAAACCACTTTTTATGTATACATGAAAGAAATAGTAATGTTTATTGTTTACTTAGTTAGAAGGCGGCATGTATTATCCAACAACGGACTTTTCTCCCATTATAACAAAAATCAGATTGGCGCAATAAAAATCAAGCAAACTTAACTTAAATGGAAAATTTAGTTTCAGACTGGCACATAAAACACAAACACACGAAAAGTGGTGGCGGCGACCGTGGTGTGTAATTTCTAGTCCCAGTTAGATTAGTTTAAAACAAACATTACTTAAATATTGCAAAAAAAAGTTAAAGCATTTCTACTTTTGCTGTTCGTTTTGATATTTATTATTTTTTTTCTCTTTTTTACATCGGAATGAAACCTAAGTAATAAAAAACCCCAATAATGAACTAACTAATTCGTAAACACGGTGGATATAAGTTCACCTAATACTCGAACACGCAATTGACAATTCTTTGGAGAATGTGGGTTATAATTATAAGCCGAATGACATAACATATAAGCTACAGAAATCGGATTAGTCGTAAATTTATGGCTTGCCACTTTGCCAGTCAAAATCCAAAACAAACTAATAAACACATTTATTATTGTGTTCATTTACTTGACGGCTATCATGTACAATGAAAAACATGTTTTACCTTTATTGCAATATTCCCAGGTATAACGTAAATTTTAACCATATGATTATACTCTACGTAATTTCTTCCATATTAAAGCTATCTTTTTCTTTTGGTGATATGATTTTATTTGAAATAATGTGTGTATGTATGCTTTTCTTAAATGCACGGGTTCAATTGTTCATAAATTATAAAGCAAATAAAAACAAAACATCCATCACAACAAAAACACGAATACTACCATAAGTACACACGCACACACACAGTGTACACATTCTATACACAGCCACTGCACGAGAAATACAGAACATTTAGCAAAAGAAATGTTTTTAGTACGGCCACTACATTTAGCTGCTAATACACGATGTATACACCATTCATTCGATACGTATCTATATATACACATATCTACATTGCGTATATAATACAAATTATATATACAGCATACTTGCTGCTGCTGCAGAGAGAGCTAGTGTACGTGTTCACATATACGCAATTTATAGTATATATAGCTACAGCCGCAGTTATGTGTGTTACCCATACAAAGTATGCATACGTGTGTGCGCGCGAACACACGATCCATCTATATATGTATTATATACAAAACAAGTCCAAAAATGTTTTCGCTGGCGAATGTTTTCAGTACGACCAGCACTTTATGAGGCGGCCATTATAGTTCAAGTTCCTCTCTGGCGTTACCTCACCCCGCGCATGCCTATATTTGTCATACAAAAATATCTTTTGTGTATCGGCAACAACAACATTTTATGTGCGCGCCGAAAAGAGATAACGTTATATAAATACGGGTTTATTTATACACGCACACACATGCCCATACATTTTTATACATATTATAAGCGCAAATGGATAAATGAGCGCGTGCGTATTCGTGCGAGCGCAATACGCATAATACATACATATACACAATGACACACGTGTGTGAACAGATCGTGCATAGTATTGAGTAGCAAAATACAAACCATCAAAATTGAGTGTATAACAGAGAAGGCTATAGCTATAGGTAAGAATTTTGAATTTTGTTTTTCAGGTAGATCTACTGAAATCTGTGTGAATTTGTCTAGACTTGGGTCTTGGCTAGGCTAGCTGCGAGATTAGAGAAGCGTATCTCTTGATTTCTTGTTTTTTTTTCATAAGGAAATATTGTTTTATATAATGTATAGCTATTGTTATCCAAGCCAAGAACAATGACAAATTAGGTTATCATTAAAAACAAGTACATCTTATAAATTAGTCTGAATATTATTTAAATCTTAAAAAAAAGTTACAAAATTTTAAATTTTAAGATTAATATTAAAAAATTATGTCTGTCTTATTCATATTTTTTTAAATTATAATAAATGAAATGGACTTTGCAGTATCAAAAACATTAAAAAATGAAATATGACAGTTGCAGACGTCTGCAAAAACATGCAGATAAATTTGCAATTTTTGGCAGACCGTATACTAGCATTTTTGTGATATTATCATCATTTTCTGCTGAAATGCTAACGAACGCAATTATTTATACCTTTTGATTTTATTTCGTGTTATTGCATTTTTATTTTGTTTAGAACGGCTAATCCCTTTAAATCCATAAAACATATGAAATAAAATGTTAAATTTATAAAACATATGAATTTTATCGCAAAACACTTAGCTTATCTCTGGAAATGGGTAAACAATTATTCCTATTTTGGCTTATAATTCTTGTTTCTTGTTGTTGATATACAGTACGCAGCCTTCACGACGGCTTTTAACTACATACAAAACATTAAGTTATTTACATTTTTTTAAAAAAAGTTTTTTATTTTTTTTATAAACTTTTTTTAAAAAATAATTGTTTATTATTAATTTATAATTAAAAAGAACATTTACTTTAGAATTTTTATTTAAGCGTTCTGCTTGTAATTACTGTTCTGGTGAGTTTTAAAGACCGCTCTGCGTGTAATTGTTGTTGTTGTGGATTAGAACTCACGGCCCCTGGGTTGAAAGGCGTATCATAGATCAATATATCACTTTTTTAATTAATATTAAAAACATATTTTTTACTTCAATCAGGGACTATTAAATATTTTTTTTTTGTATATATATATTAGATCCTGTAATTCCTATTCGGGACATAGGGCACCATTTGGTGATTCAGGTTCATTAGACTATTTGTATATTATTATATTTTGCAAACCCTTTATTTGATAGCAATCTCTCTTTAAACCGTCTTCCGATCAACCTAACGACTTCTACCCCCCTTTGTTTAAATTCAAAAGGGTTCATCTCATTTCCTTCTGGAAATTGCGTCGTTTTTCATAGATATTTGTTATCAGCGGTTGAAATTACCTTAAAAATATTAATGCTCCAAAAATCTTAATATCCCCATACAAAATAATATTAAAAAATCCCATTTTTCAAATTGCTCATAATTTTCTTTTATTCTGTGACAATAAATCGAATGAGGCAATCATCTCAAATAAGAACAAATTATTCAAGTCTCGAAAGGTTTAGAATTGATGCATTAGTGTGAGTTATACGACAATATTTATGAAAATATTAAATTACGCATGTGTGCCTATGCGGCGTTGCCAAACTTACGTTGCTGTTATTTTGTATCGATCAGAAATATTCCTTGTTTTCAAGTAAATAGTATTTTCCAAAAATTGTGTGTATGTGAGTGTGAAGATTTACCGGCAAAACGTCAACAAAACCGAAAATAACAAGCAAAAACACCTTGTTTTCGTGAAATTGTCTTGCAAGTCATTTTTGCTCACACCAACAAATACATACACTCACAAACATTTAATATATACAGAAATACACATACTTTGAACACCGTGCGCACAAGTGCACGAATATAATGTTCATGTTAATGCACATATACGTGTATGAATAATGTGTACTATGCGGCGTTACGTAACGCAAGCCACACTAAGCTCAACAACCTTATCTAAATAGTTTCATACGTTACGTATTACTATACTTTATTACATATACTATTACACACAGATACTTGCTCACACACACACACACTCAATCGATATTCTAGTAAAGATCGTTATGTAAGTTGGTTAATAGAACCACAATTATTTATTATTTTGGTCAACGTTATGTAACAATCATTAAATAATTTAATTGTAAATGACGCTTGTGCGCAAGCTCGGCGTTCGTCTTTATATAAAATATATCTATGATAGATTTAAGTATATATAAATACATTGTTTAATGAATGATACATAGAGAGAGACCCTTTATCGATTGGGGCCGCCGTGCCGCGCTGGGAGGTTGTTTGTGGGCTGCGTATTTTATTATTCCGGCTCTATACAAGCTCACTCATACATACACCCACACACTCGAAAACCAGGTAAGCCGGGGTTTTTTCTGTGCTCAGAGATCGATATCGACTCTGACATACACACAACAACAAATCCATAGTATATTATACTATGTTATATCAGTGATGAGGAATAGACAGTAGATCCACAAGATGTCAAGATTTTGGCCATCTTAGAATAGGATGACCACCGGAATAGAGCGCGTGGCCATCGGACCTTGAGCCAAGCGATCACCACACACAATCATACAAACACAAAATACAAAAAAATAAAATAAACTGGTTTTAGTGTGTGTTTGTGCTTCTCTCTCTGTGTGTGTGTGTGTATATGCAAATGTTTAGACTCTCCACAGTTCGCAGCCTCCCAGCATTTATAATACAAAGTCGCATACAAGGAAGTGACATTTTGACTGGTAACTGGTGAATAACACAGACAGGACGGTTACAATAGGTGTATATATTACAATATTATATACACAAACGTGTATTGTTGTATAATCTTTGCTATAGTGTTAGTATGATTATATATTCATTTTTTATGTATAGGTATATATAAAAACACATTTAGTATTTATAATACATCACGGTAGAGCACGTTTTTCGATGATGACCTCGTATCTCGCTAAATTTCAGTATTTGGTGATGATTTTCAATCTGAACAGTGAACACACGCCATACTCTGTTAATTGCGACATACCTGTACGGTCAAAAAAGTAAAGTGAATGTTTTTGTTCACTCCACTCTCATTCGGATTACTATATAGTTGTTAAAACCGGAAGCAGAAATGAATATTAACTGTTTTTTTACAATCTATACTACACATATATTTATTTATATATGCACAGATATTAATAATAAATAACAAAATGATAGAAATCTGACTATTTGATAACATGCAATAGAAAAAAATAATATTTATATCATTTATATGTGTCCACCAGGGTCAAATTTAAATTGTAACCGCACGATTTCAGGTGATGCACACATACACACACGAAAACGTCGAACGTCACTCGCGCAAAGTCAATTACAGTAATATTCCACGCATGCGTTTGTTTTATTAGAAATATATAGAACACGATTGCAAATTCTTATCTATCTCTGTGATTTTGGACGGCAACGTGGGGCTAGGCAACATGGCAAAACCAAAGACATTATATTATATAAAAAAAAACTCCAAAAACACGTGGTGAGCAATCGAAAAATACACACTTCAATAATCTTTGTATTCACAATTTTTATTTAATTTACCCCACAAACTGCGAGTTCAATCGTAATACGTAGACATAATATTTTGCAATAATTGCGGAAATGTGTGTTTTCGTCTGTATCTGTACAGAAAAGGTGTTCCTCGTGGTCGTTTTGATGAAACATCATTGTGTAAAGGTGCCGCCGTCTGCCATGTGTATATGTATGACTGTACATACATATGTGCGCAACTCGCATTGCCCCGTTATTTGCGACAGCCGAGGCACAGCAGCAGAAGTTTTCAACACGAAGAAGGGTGCATGCGCGCGTGTACCCCTAATGAACACACACACACACTCATACATATAATATATATTATATATATTACAATTCTTAGGTATTTGTGTGAGTATAGAAATGAATTACTTGCCCAAGTCACACACGGCACAGAACCTTGTACGTGCGTCCGAGAAGAGAACCGCAAAACGCGTGTAATTCATTTGCGGGCTCAGTCAACTGAGTGTGCAATTTGAACGCTTCGATAATCCCGAAATGGCCGAAGGACAAAACACAGCCAAATATAGAATATATATATATACACATAAATGTTGTATATAAATATATATTCATATACATCTTTAAAAATATATAAATTTCTAACTATTTTTACTAAAGAGAAAAAGAGAAAGAGAGAAATATAAATATATTTCTTAATTGTTCTGTATATTATAATAGTGTGAGTAAAATAGTAAATTACCGTTTAAAGTGTTCTCGTATTCTGTCCTCGCGTACAGTTTCGGGCAAATTTCCAACCCAAAGGTGTCGAGTCTCGCGTACCATTTTGCCTTAAATTCTTCATGGAGGCGATTCAGGGCGTCCTCCCGAAATTCATTCAACTCACTTTCCGAACATTACATCACTGCTCATAGTAGAAATCGTTTTCGATTTTCTTTCGCGACGAACACAATTTTTTTTCTTTTCTTTTTCAACACTTTTCACGAGCACATATTTTCCGGAAATTCTTTCGTAGCAACTCGAGATTTGCTCAACGGATCGACAATATATAATTATATATATTCTATATATATATATTTTTAAATATTTTCAATTAACACTTTTTTATTTTCAAAGAAGAAAAAAGCTGTTGTTGTATGGCGGGCGTTTGGAACACCCTACCGCACATACACTAAAACACTATATATTTGTTATTTGGAACTTCTTAATACGTTCCTTGACGGATATTCACACTTTTACACCGCACGGCGAGCCTTATAGAGCACACATATCCTATTTTGTGTGATGACTCTTTGGGATGTCGAACACACTCACACATAAACGTATGCGCATTTATTTGCAGCGCGTTTTTTTGCAAGTGAAAAACTGAAATTAAAAAAAATATATATTGCAATTATTTTATTTTCAAATAACCACACACCACCAAACACTATATATATACAAATAACTGCAAATCATCAGCAGTATATATATACATTATGTATGGAAGAGTGTGTGCGCTAGAAATTCACCAAGAACATAATAAAATAATATATTACAACAAAAAAACACACTGAAACGGTTGTTTATATTCTTGCGCTATATTTTCTGTGTTTTACTTGATTTTGCAAAAAAAAACAAATAAATACACATACACATAAAATAAAACAGTGTGTGCAACTAAACTAAATGGCAGCAACTGTACTATTTTATAAGCGCGCGTGTACTAACAAACAAATAATGCGCTTTTCCCGAGCGGCACGCCACAATTATTTTAAATATTTGTACGCGCTTTTGAACTACGAGCCCGATCTCCGTGTCTCGCAAACGCGACCGAACGAATAAAAACAACAACAACAAAAACTATAGTCGACAATTATTATTTCCAATATTGCATGATCGTGCTTGATCAGCTAATGTAATCCGATTTTTAGACTGGATGCATGAGGTTACTGCAGCAGGTATTCCTCAGGGTAGCTTGCGTGTTAATCCTGTTTGTGCGTGTGTAATCCAAGTTATCTGGTCGAATTTGCTGGTTATACTTTTTTTATACAAGAATAAATAATAAGAAAATACGCCGAAACACACACCACCGAAAACTGTTTTTTTTTTTTTTTTTTTTGATAAAATATATTTATTTTATTTGGTGCACAATGGCTGCGATCGAACCTTTATAATATTGTTCACATATATATAATATATATGGCAGCTATTCTCGACGAACGATAGAGGTGATTTTATTTGAGAGAAAAACAACGAACGAAAAAAAAACACTGGGACACGATTTTTGGTTGAATCCCAATTTTCACTTAGTATTGGCAAATTTAAAAAGACGCGCGTTTTGTTATCGATGTTGTCTCAATGCGTTTCACTCGTTAACTGGGAAACGGATTTTGACGAGCCCACTGCGAAGTCCCTCCGCGCTACATGGTTACCGGGTGTACTGAAAACCATCGTATAATTGTGCTGTTCGGTTAGTTTTTGTTGTTACTCAAACGATACACAATTTCATTGAAAATATTTTGAAAATTTATATTAAATATAAATTTAGTATTAAGAAATATTATGTGTTGTAATAAGCTTGTAAATTAAATGATAGACTTTGTTATTGATAATATGATATAAGAGTCACCCTGTGAGGTACGCAGCAGTTTGCGACATACGTTACTCGAAATAGATATGTTGCACATGTGGATGGTGGAGGTATTTTGATTATAGCAATTCCAATACATATATGTAAATCAAGGGAAAATATATTTTGTAAATGTTTTTTGAAACTTAATATATTAACAAAATTACTAAATTTTACCGAACACTTTTCAGTAATTCATATTTATTTCAGGGTTCCCATACAGAAAACAAGAAATATTGGATTATAGTAAAACAAATATAGGATAATATTTTTGTTTATTTTTATGTATAAAACCAAAAATTGTTCGTTGGCAAGATCCTCTTGAATTGTTGCTAGTTCAACCGAACCATGTAGGTTTAGCGACTCTTTCACAAATATCATGGCAACAATTGTTTTCTCCTTCATTAGTGAACGATCTTGCAGCAAATGTTTGTTGATGCTGCCACCACATTCAGGATAAGCTTTTACAAATTTTGGCAAGTGTTGCAAGCTCAAGGAAACAATGCTTTCCTTCGTTGTCAAAATGTTCAGTTACTGTTGTCAAATACTGGATATTTGGATCGTATTCTAAAGAGTCATCAAAGAATATTGAATATTCACATTAAATATGCGAGACGACCGAATGCTGCCTGCCAATTATTCTGCTTTCTAAAATTTGGATGCAATACTCGAACATCTCGTAGGAAAGTAGAGTCACGGTAAGACTTCAATAATTACATTTAATCTCGTTTTTAACACTATCCAGATTTTTGTGTTGCCCTTCTAAATTCGCAATGCATAGCTTCCGGATTGCCATAATTTAGAGACTATTGAAGTGATACATTTTTAACGTCCAACTGTCTAAGACTATTTGCTTCCATTCTTTTTGTCCTTCCATATTAGTGAGTTTGAATTTTACTAAAAATGATACCTGTCAAATAAATAGCATATGCTATGTAAATCTTAGTTTCGACCTCGTTGGCTGTAATTTCTTACTCAATGGTATTGTATCGCTCTGTGCATCTAATTGAACGCTCATAGTTTTTCTCTTTGGGCAAGATCATAATAAACTATTGCTTGAGGTTTGCCCACTGCTTCAGAATTCGGATAAAAACCATTTTTCTACTGAGCCATCTACTGCAATGGTAATTACAAGGCGCAACATAACATCTGCTTCAAAATGTGTTTCTATTTCGAACAATGCTAACTAAGTCTTGCCTAAGTACTTGTACTGCTTAATTAAAAAAAATAATTGCAGATTATGAGGTAGCTTGTCGATATCAAATTTCATTTTCTGAAGTCTTTTTGAGAAAGCTGAGTGCCAATATTACAAAAAAAAAATAATTTCCCAATATCCGATGAAACAACTTGTTAAGATTTGGCCGATCGATGCCAATATGTAATAAAGGACTTCCCACTTTAGTGCCTTGCCAAAAAAGAAAGACTCAGCATAATGAATTCTTACCTTTTGTTTATATTGTCGTGATTCAAATTGCAAGTAGCCATTTGTACTGCTTTTTGGCTTGTGATATCGTATTATGTGAATTAGAGGTGTGTAATTTAGGTACTTAGGTACATGAGTACCGATTACATTTGAAAGAAGTAATCATAAAAATGTAATCGTTACTTCGGGTAATGATTACTTTTTATTTTTGACATTTCAATTGCAACCTCATTCTTTCAAATGTAATCGTTACTTCGGGTAATGATTACTTTTTATTTATGACATTTCACATCGTCGCATGACACATGCTGTGATGCTGTTGTTGTAACCTCATTCATCAAAACATTTTGTATGTGTTGGAGCATAATTTTAAAGTTTATTTATTGTAAATTTGTTGTGTTTATCCCATTATGAACGGGGTACATTTTCTTTATAAATCATCAAATCATTTATTCGGCATCTACTATCAAATTCAAGTAGAAATATATATTTTTGTGCAATGTGTAATCTCAGTGAATTAGTTGAATTTATAACCTGCTTATTATTTGTATATACCCAGTATCATTTGTATAGAGCTATATACCGCTCTTTTGATAATTCAAAAATGAAATAAAAAAAAATCAATCATCGCAATAAAAACCTTCACAATAACTCGATTTAATTAACATAATTGTTTATAACAGAAACCTTTTTTTGAAAATATAGGTTTAAAACTAATTTTTAGCGTAATTTCTTTGTAACATTTTATTTCGAATATTCAAAAAAATGTTAACGCGTCCCTTTGACGCGAAGTCATACTTTATGCATACGCGTTACGACGCGTACTGGCAACCACAGAAAATTCAGTTGTCAAACACGTCCACAAAGTATACACAATACACAGGGACAAAACTACACCACAAGGGATATAACAAAACTATACACTATAAATACTATAATCTTATATTAATCCGTAAACCCGGAACAGATAAATTATATTTTTAATAAAATTTTCTCCTGAATCGGAGTTATTGAATACAATATGGCAAATCTAAAAAACGATCTGGACCAGTATCTGCTGTTGAACAGCGACCAGAAAAAGACATCATTTAAAATTGACATGAAGATGCCCTCTCTGAAAGTGCCCGAAATGAAAAATCTATTTGGAAAAAGTACCGCTCCACCGGAAGCCAATAACTGGTTGAAAGACACACAAGACTCATGCTGTCCTAAATTGGTATAGTATAGTAGTTATTCTCTAATGTATATGATTAGATACATTATTTATTATTCTCTTTCTAGTCGAGATTTCAACGGATTATTGGATTTGTGACGTGTATAGGACTTGGAATTTTCTGTATGACAGTATCTACATTCTATATTCCCATGCTCATTTTAAAAGCACGTAAATTTGCATTATTGTTCTCGTTGGGAAGTCTCTTTTTTATAATGAGGTATAAATAGTATTTTATATATTCCATAGATGACATATACTAACCTATTACGTTGTAGCTTCTGCTTTCTTAGTGGATTTATGGTTTTCTTCCGACAGGCGTTCTCGAAGCAACGACTTGTGCAGTCAATGAGCTACGCAGGCAGTCTGGTGGCCACATTATATTTTGCGATGTGGGCCCAAAGTACAGCTCTAACTGTACTGTTTGCCGTCACGCAGGTCATTACATTATTGCTAATGATTCTGGCCGAAATTCCAGGTGGTTCAAGTGGACTTCGCTTTTTTGGTTCGATGTTCAAGAGCAGGATGTCCAGTACTCTACCCATTTAGCCAATTTTGAATGTATTATAAATATGTGTATGTGATAATGTTGTAAATCATCCTTCTCGACGAAACCAAAAAAAAAAAAACAATATAAAATTTAATTGTTTAGGTTTTATAATGTAATTTTAAATCATTGTATTGTATATTCAAACGCATAATTCCCGGGTTGGCGGAACGGTGGGAATACTACCAAGCTGAAATGAGTCTGCATTGAATGCGGCAAGGAACTCCTGCGATAGACTTTCGATTTTACTGTACATAGTGCTTAGTGTATCTGTTGCTGCATTGGCCTGAAAAACATTTGAGCCAAAGACTGAAGTTGTAGCGTTTCCACTAGGCTGCTGTTGACCAAATCCTGATTCGGACCCAGCAACTGGTTGCGATTGGAACGGCGAATTTGCGAATATATTAGCAGATGTTGCTGGTGCAACAGCGAACTGATTAAATTCCGATCCGAATGCGTTATTAGCACCAGCAAATGGATTACTTGTGGTATTATTAGCAGGAGTTGCTTGAATCGCTGATCCTCCAAATACACTTTGGTTGTTGGATGTGTTGCCAAATACACTCGAAGCAGGTTGGCTGGCTGCACCGAATATACTAGCAGACGGTTGGGTGGCCGCACCGAATACATTTGTAGCAGGTTGAGTGGACCCACCAAATACACTGGACTGTTGAGCTCCTCCAAATATGCTCTGTGATAATGGTTGTGCTGCAGGAGCACCAAAACTCGTCTGACCACCGCCAAAAACACTTTGTCCTGGTGCCATTGCTCCGCCGAAGATACTTTGTTGTTGATTAACTGCGCCAAATGAAGATTGACTTTGATCGTTTTGTCCGAATATACTAGCTGATTGATTAGGAAGTGTTGCATTGGCCTGTCCAAAGAGTCCGGTCGAAGCGCTTCCAAAAGTCGAAGGCCCGCCAAATATTGAATTTGTTTGCGGCTGTGCAGAACTAAAGATATTTGTTGCTGGTTTAATTTCTGCAGGCTGAGTGGACATTTGAGAAAGAGAAAATGTAGATGGAGCATTTTGTACTTGACCAAAAGGATTTGAAGGTACTGCTGGTGCGCCAAAAGCATTTGATTGTGCATTTCCGAATATAGAATTGCCAGTGGGAGCACCGAACGTAGATGTGGTCCCAAATATACTGTTTGTCGTTGCTGCTGTCTCACCAAACACATTTCCCGATGTACTGCTTGAAGCACCGAATGCAGAATTCCCAGCCGGTGCTGCAAAGGGATTGTTGGCTGGTTGTCCAAATGTTGAAGAAGTTGTTGGCGCTGCACCGAAAATACTAGTAGCAAACGGATTTGCATTCCTGCTTGTAGTATCATTTCCAAAAAGCGATGTATTTTGTGCTGGCGCCGTGCCTGCCATTGCAAATGGATTGCTATTGACGGTTTTTGTGGTTTCACTTTCGCCGATATTATACAGATTCACTATACAGTTCAAGGTTTCGCTATTTAATTCATACAGCATATTTGTCTTGTTCCTAGCTTCCTGAAACTGTTGTGCCATTTGTTGAGCCTACCAAAATATGAAAGGTTCATTATATACTATATTTTATAAAGATTTGTTTTTAAAATGTACACACCAAAGCGGGAAATGTTCCATGAGTCTTGGCTTCGTAGCATAGTGAGCGAAGCTCTTCAAAGGATTGATCCTCGATAAAGTTCGGAACGGACGGCTTATCTCGAAAAGGTCCATAGCAAGATAGCAACCACTGATTTCCTTTGATTGTACTATCTGCATCAGTTTTAACAACAGATCTGTTAATATAAAAATAAATCAAAATTTTAACAAAAATTTATAATGTAAATGCCTTGGAATTGTGCTCACCGAACGTTCAAATGTTCCTTTTTACAATGCGTACCAAATCTGCAGTTATTGTTCAGAAAAAAATTACAAATGACCATTTTATAGGTAATATATCAATTGTAGAGTCTATGAAACAGTTGAATTTTGTTGTAAACACAAAACATTTAATTTTTGCAATTATTTGACATTTCAAATATTAACCCATTCGAGATTATAAAAGAAAAACTCCTCGTTCGAAAATAATATTTTTTATGCAAATGCATATCATCATACACTTTACAGGGTGCGTGTGTATATGTTAATTGATGGCATTAATGTTCCGCTATTCCAAATCAATAACCTATTTCAGAAATAGACTATTAATAGCAAGAGGAATCTACTGATTTAAAGTACTACATTCGAAAAACACTTCGGTCTGCCGGCCGGGATGAAACCGGAGACCTCCCATAAGCCAGGCCAATGCGTTAACCCACTCGGCTATGGCTATTGTCTTAACACATACAAATGTAATATTTTAGAAGAGCTCCTCTAATATAGCAGCAATATGACGAAAGGCATTTTATATTAATTGTATTGTGTTATCTATTATTGTTTTTGCTTTGACAATAGTTTTTGATTATCAAAATCTTATGCCAATTGGAGATTGCATTTACAAAGCACAAACGTCCATAAAAATTGTATTAATATATATTAGTAATTTTGACATATTATCCATACAATGTAATAATATGTAGAATTAGAATATGGGCACTATCAATCCGCAATATATTTCGAAAAACACTTTTTTTAGGCCTCTGAAAGCAGCAATTAAGATCATCTGATATTTATTTTTATCCTTTTTTCGAAATTTGAATTTGAATTGATAAAATAAAAATATGTATTCAATCATAAAAACACCTTTAATTGTACAACGTTCCTTGTTGGGCATTCGAAATATAACCGCCACTATTTCGAATTCGAAACGCTTAAATCACGAATCGCATAAACTGTCAAGTCAACAATTTTATCACAGGCAAATATTTCACACAAGACACAAACTGATTACAACAAATCATCGCACCAGAAACTATCAAATTAAAGTTAATTCACACGGTAAAATATATTCCTACCTAGCGACAAATCCTACCAAGGAACCCGAAAGATCATTTAGCTGTAGCACATTTATTATAAATGTTTGCTTAGAGTCACACGATCTTGTTTTACAAAAACACACATACACACACACACCAACACTTGAACAAAAATGGAGGAAGTAAATATATCCGAAGTGGAATCACGATACTTTGATGCTTTGTTTATGTGCTGTGATGTTGAAGAGTCCGGTAAAGTACCCATTCTAAAAGCTACGGAAATGTTTCGGACAGCAAACTTATCAAACGAAATTCTCGGTCAGGTACGTGACGCAGCGGCCTTCGCAAAGCAGCAGGGCACACCCGCAAACATATTTTATAATAAATATTATGTTTTTAGATTACATCTGTGGCTGGTATTCCACAGACTGCACTTCACATGTCACGGGTTCAGTTCTACTCGTGTTTGAAATTAATTGCAGCACATCAGGCCTCAATGCCATTAAGACAGGAATTGATTGCATCGTCGGTGACTTTGCCACTGGCGAAATTTAGTTGGAAGGACACAGATTCAAATGGTGTACGAGAGGAGAGCCAACAGCAATGGCCAAAGAGTCGTAGTCCGAATCTCATAGAACTAGCACCACTGGATGCAAATAACGATACTGGTAATTCGGACATTCAGAGCACAGATGATTCGGAGGTAGAGCACAACGGCGTCTCTGTGCACAAGGAAAGAACGGTAATGTCTATTTTTTTTACTAATTTAACCAATCTTATTAAAAATATTAAATTTAGCGCCGTACCGCTGGATCACCAGAAACTTGGAGTACGGCCAGTGACAGTCCAACGCCTACGAATAGTGTTGCCGAAAGACCTTGGGCTCAGAATAGCCTTTGGCAAGGTTTAATATGCGAGGAACAACGGCAACTTCTAGGCACTGAAGAAGAGTCTTCAGACCGCCATAGCAGTGACGAAGACAACGAGTCTGATCTAGAGACCGTGTACCAAATAACCCCAGAACAACGAGTATACTACAATGCTCAATTTCGATCTGTACAACCTGACCCAAACGGCCTTCTATCCGGTCAATTGGCTAGGGTGTTTTTTGAAAAGTCTCGCATTCCTGTCGAGGAGCTACGTCATATTTGGCAGCTATGCGATGTTACCCGAGATGGCGCTCTGAGTTTGTCAGAATTCACTGCTGCCATGCATCTGGTAGTTCTGCGTCGTAATAATATTCCGTTGCCACCAGTGCTGCCATCGTGTCTGATGCCAAGACAAGAGATCGCTCCGACAGGACCGGCCGAAGCTGACCTTCTTCACCTTGACGACGATAAAGTCGATACCGGTCTTAAAAACGACTTTAGCCGCATGGTTTCAGTGCATGATACATCCACTGACTCCACGACTAGCTCATCTTCGGGCCAGCATAAAGTACCTAGTCCTATCACCATATCATCGACACATAGTCAGAAAAACAGATCTCACTCAAATACACCACCAGCATCGCTCACACAGCAACCACCGGCTGAACCAGTGTCGCCGTCTAAGCAAAACAAAGACGCAGACTGGATTAACCAAAGCAAAGAATGGACAAAATTCACAGAATCTCCGACATCAAATGTTTCCAGTCCAGGCCCAAAGCCGGCTAACTTCGATATGCAACGAACCGCCCAGGCCGTTGTATCTGATCCGCAAATTCTGCATCCAGTGCCTTTGCGCGTTACTCCAATTGGTGTTGAGGCACTTGACATTGAGGACTCTAGTCGTATTCTATTGCAGCACCGTAAATCGGATACTGTCACCTATGACGGTGGTCTCATAACTATACGAGATTCGGTAGCCAGTCCGAAACAAAGTAACGTAAGTCTACATCGAGACTCTTTGCAGAATGATCTGCGGGCTATTCAGCGTCCACAACCGAAAAAGCTTACCTCGAAAAATGTTGGAGCCATACCGCCACCACCCCAACGTGAACCAAGCGTCGGTACGATTGATGTACCTGATATGAGTAGTAGTGTTGTCGGTCTTGTGTCGACCAATAAAGTTATGGCTCCTCCACTTCCACCACCAAGGTATTAAATTACACAAATCATTGTTTAAATTTCGTTTAACTTATGTTTTTATAGGCCACACAAACACGCAAGAAGCAGCAGTCTAGACTTGAACAAATTTAAACTAAAGGCACCTATGCCCCCAGAGGTAGTATTATAAATAGAATAGAAATTAGGAATTCATTTATTGCGCTTTATAGGTACCTCCACGTGTATCACCGCAAATCGTTACCCAAGTAAGTCTGGACACACATTTCGATACCAGCAACTCTTCATTTGCGGATTTCACACAATTTCCTGATTCAATTAATGAGGTGAGTATTTTAACATAAGTGTATTGTCAAGTATTAATCATTTTTTACACACAGGCTTCAGTAAACGCTGCATTGCACGGTGACAACGACGGTACATCAATAACCCGCCAGACTATTCCATTTTTACAATCATCACTGCGTTCAAGCGCCTTCGAGGTATACCGTAAACCGACACCGGTAGGATATAATTCACCCGAGTCCGCGAGCCAATCGGCAAACCGTGCCGCCGAGTACGAGAAACGTGTTCACTCTATTTCCGAGAGTCTGAGACACGTTTCGTTCAAACAGGAGAAAAGCCTAAACGATGTACTGCACCATCTAAAAGAGCAAAACGGTCTATTGCTAAAGATCTGCAATAATCTTAGTGAAGAACTGATTGTTGTTCAGCAGGCCAAAGAGGAGGTTCGTGCTAAGCTGGACGCCGCTGGCGGCGATCAACATTCTAACGTTTAAACACAGATACACGCATTAATCCCATGCTCAGCATAAATATATTGCGTGTGTATTACCCATTATTATTATTCACACATATTTCTTTTGCTGAACTAAAAGAACTAAATATTTTTTTATAAGAATGATTAGAGACAGGCTTACACACACATACCCTCACATTGAAACAATGTGTGAGGTCCTGCCTTTTTCAATATACACCCACAGCAAAAACAAACTAACATTGAATGATCGAGGCGGAGAGAGAGACGATTTCGTGATATTATGTAATTTTCTTAGATTTTACTCTTATTTTTTGTTTGTGTGCTTCTAAAGCGTTGTATTTGTTGGATTTAAATATTCTATGTGAATTGTTAATGTTACAACCGAAAGAGTGATAGAAAATGAAAAATGGAAAGAGAATAAAATTGTTTGTTTTCTTGCAGCACAGACACACACACACACAATATGATAATACATAACAAATTAATCAAAGTATATTGAAACTAAAAAAAAAAACAGATTGTAAGCTAATCAGTAAATAAATATGCATTATTTATGTAAATATATTATATATTATCAAATCAAAAAGCATAATACTAATATTTAAAGAACACGGTACAAACGTCGGAAACAACCGAGAGAGAGAGAAGATGATGTTGATGCACACGTTCCCAAAATTCATACACATGAATGCAGCTTAACATAATAAAACATGTATTATATTATATATATATATACCTATCACCCCTATTTCCAATGCGTTTATTTTTAATACATACAACAAACATATGTATTGTAAACCCTCTAATCACTCACATCCAACTAAAACACAAACACAAATTATTTAAGTTAATAAAATATGTATATCTGTTTGTAAGAATTACGTTTAAAATTTAAGGATATACATATATATATTTCATAAATATATATATCTACATGAGACATGGCGATAATTTTAGAATAAGAATTCGGCCGATCGTCTGAGACTTTTGGAAGGAAGCAAGATCAAATAATCGAATTTTCTGAGAGTTTTTAATTTAAAACTAGTTTTAAACAATATATCTGTTAAAATTGCTCATACATTCCTGACCGACTTTCAAGAACAATTTTCATACAAAATTAACATTTTTTAGATTTTGATTTAACTATTCGGTATTATAATATTCAAGTGTTTACACCACGGTCCGGAAAATAGTTTTTGCCTTTAATTTGCTTGTGTTTTATTCGCCAATAGTTTTTATATTTTTTGCGCCAGTCCAATTTTTGTAATTATTGGACAAATGTGTGTGTGTGTGTTGCGCACTAGCGATTTTTTTGTATGGTTTATAAGGGGAGCCAATATTAACAAAAATAACATTTAAATCTGGCTTTAAAACTCACCACAAATATTTTACTATATGTTATTGTATCCGATATGCATGTACTACATTTATTTATTAATTTATTTAATGACTATAAGGTCCAAGATTTACATTATCTCCAATTATTCCAAAAAAATATTTAACTATTTCAGAAACGTCATTTGTTACGTCTCGACAAACAAAATTCGACGAATTTATATATTAAATACACATCAGCAATAAACTTTTATCATTGAAAATGATATATTAGATGTGGGTACAGAAAGGCCATGACCAGTAAGTGAAAGTATTATTTTTCTTAATGCAAATGATGACATAAATGCAAAATCTCCAATCCATCCATCTTATATATGAAAATATCAGTAACGGTAATAAAAGTTTGTGGGAAATAACGCCCTACAACAAGAAAAAATCTAATTAACTTATTTTGTGTCACTATATTTTTGATAAATATACTGTTAATGAAATTAAGTTTAAAATATCAGACTCGGTTATTTTTTGAATTCAATAACAATTGAATTATTACTTTTAAACCGAATTATATAGTCACAAAACAACATATACAATTTTTGGTGAGTTTTTAAACCCATTTAGTATATTATTATTAATATTACCTGCTGTGGTTGATAATTCAATATATTTTACCAGTAAAAATAACATCACTAAAAGAGATCTAAAATCATTATTTCTGCATAAAATAAAAACAATTACTACCATAAACATTGCAATGTAAACCCTACAAATGTGGAATAGGTGTAAAGCAAAACGTCAAAATTATATATAAAAGTGGACAGTGGAGTGAGTAGTGACATAAGTCATCCCGAATGTTGTTGTGAAAATACAATTGTAAAACCAAATTTATAACAAAAAATCGATATATCTAAATAATTTCAGGAATACATACTCTTAATCATGAGTAACTTTATAAACAAAGGTAATAAACAGAAATAAAAACCATTTAATCACCAATAAAATTTGTCTAAAAAACATAACCTCAAACATTTTACGTTTTCGACAGTATTTTTGCAGTCTCGCACACCCGCCATCCAGTTTAAACGTTTTCGTGGAAAGATTAACATTCAGCGACCACAACAGCCTCACTATGATCGAGCTCTTTTCAATGCAGTCACCGCTCCAATTATCGAAAAACCGACCGTCACACAGGAGTGCTTCAAGGAACTGCAATCTAAAAAAATTGCCACTCTAAAGCCGGACAATCCGTACGAACACATTATTGCCAGAGAGGTCAAAAACTGGCTAAACACGTCCAAAATGGTTGCAATCTTTCATTTGAACTCCATTACGTCTGATGAGATTTTCAAGACACGCGTGGAGTTCTTCAAACAGAACATGCATTTGAAGGTTTATGGCAAGTCTATTATCAACAAAGCTATCACAGGCACCAAGTATGAAGCTATTGCTCCATTATTCGAGTCCAAGAACTGTATTATCTTTTCACAAGATCTGAAGATACCACAATTGTTAAAGATTTCAAAGAAAACACCCCAGATGACACTTTTGGCCGGTATAGCCGAGAACAGATTGCTGAGTCGTAACGAAATGGTAAATCTAGCTACATTGCCGGATATAACAACGGCACGTGCCCAATTTGTGTCGGTGTTGAACAGCATCGGCGGGGGAGTAGTGCAACATTTACAGGCACATCAAACAAACTTGGCTGGCCTGTTGGACTCGCATGCAAGGCAGTTAGCCGATGTACAAGATAAAGTTGTTGAGAGTGACGAGAGAAAAACAGAATCTACCGAAAATTAAAATGTTACCCATGCGGAATCGAATAGAAAAATGATTTATATAAAAAAATGAAAAACATGTATTTGAATACTGCTTTTAAAGGGGCAAAGTAAACTTTAAGCTCATCTGAGTTATGTTTTTTTTAAGTGGATTACATAAGGTCCCAGGTGTTGTATTGACCATTTGAACATAGTGCCATTTCGATGTCTGCAGATATTCTGGCCTCTTTGGCCCGTAGACATGTGCCAGCCGCAATATTGTAAATCGGTGTGCCATTCTGTATGGTAAAATGTTATAATTACAATTGAAACTCGTGTTTTTGTAGACCTACCGATTTTCGGTGGCGCCATTCCTGGTCTCCGCTCATTTCATGACATTTGTTAATTAGGGGCTTTGATCCCGTGGCTTCCAAGCACAACAGTTGTCCCAGGACTAATTCGGCTTTATCTGTTTCGTACCACATTTGATTTTTGGTACGTAAACAAGAGGCCAAATGCACGCCACTGCCTTTCTTCCAGAATCCCTTCTCTTTTGGACCACTAGCGGCTATACAAAGTGTCGTGTTGGCCAAACGAATCATAAAGTTATTGGTGTAGTTGCGTTTTCTAAGAAAATTGTATTTTATTTAAAGGATGCCAATATGATGAATGAAATACCTTGAGTGCCATGGTTGGTATTTAGGTTGAGAAGCTTTGTCCAATACTTTTGTTTCGCCGGGTATTTGCAATTCTGGATATACATTCTTAAGATACCAGCTAAAAGGCTTGCATTTCAACTTTTCTCGCAATGCCTTTCTTTCACTTATGTCTCCGTATTCGACAAATCGTGCAGTATTTTGCTGTTCCAGGAAGTAATCCTAAAAAAGGCCAATAACTAATGTTTTAAATATTTTTTTAATGTATTTCTTACAATATATTCGTCCATCCATACGTGAGCAGCACGCAAAGAGTTCCGGATCATTGTGTCTGTACCAGACGGTGATCCATATGGACGACGCTTCCGAAAGACATGGCCTACACGTGAGCAAGGCATCAATTCCACAGAACCACCACATTGCCAGGCTCTAAATGATATTTCAATGTTCTCTCCACCCCAAACATCCATGCCAACGTCATACTCTCCAATTTTATTGAAGTAAAGACGATTAACACCAAAAAGACCACCGGCCATTGTGGGTGACCGTATTGGTCCCATAAAATCACTGTCATTCTGCAAAACATCGGTCGGAACGCTATCCCATTTGAAGTGTAGACCCCAGTTGAAACCACCACGTACTAATGGACTAGAAGTATACGCAAAAGTGTCTGCGTTTATAATGTCAATAATCGGCATGACCAGTGCAGATTCGTTCTCTTTCACCCTAGCCAATAGAGGTTCTAGCCAAATAACATTTACTTCAATGTGACTATCGAGGAATACAAGCACTTCCCCGGTAGCATTTCTGGCTCCGTACACACGAGAACGTATCAGTCCCTCTCGCTGGTTATTGGTTATAACTCGAATTATCTTTTGTGTGTCAATGATGTCTAATTCAGATATAAGAGATGCTTTTAGATCGGCTAGGTCACTAAAATCGTCGACCAGTATGATTTCATGCAGCAGTTGCGGAGGTGTACGATCTAAAAGACTTTTAACAGAACGCAATAATGTTTTAAGGTGTTCATTATAAAAACAGATTATGATCGAAGCTTTTGGCAAGTGTTCTATGTCATACTTTTGGAATGTACATCTACAAGGGAAAAAGATATTAAATCAGATTGTACATTTATTCTGTTTACCTACAGTTTGTGTCTTGTATCAGGAATGTTTCGTGTCAGGCCAATTTTATCACTGACCAGTGTATTAAAAGCATGCTTCTTGTAGCCTTCATCTCGCGAGAATTGCTCTTCGGAATTTTTAACCATACCGAATTCATCTGACACAGAATTACGTTTAAAAAAATGTGTTAAATTAAAAGTAATTTATAATATACCTTCCAGTTTATTTGCAGATATAGGTCGCATTTCGTCAATTAATTTTTGACTGATTTTTCGGAATTTTTTCTCTTTGCGGTATCGTTGAACCTTGTCAAGAAATTCATTCTTTCCGGCATTGAATTGGCGCATCTTTTCACTGTTAATGTAATTATCTTGATTGTCATTGGAGCGGAACGGAATTACCTCTCCATCAGACTTCGCCGATATTCTAATGACTGGTACGTGCGTGGAATGTGGTATGGCTTCGGTATTATCGGAATTATGCACGAGTATCCAGTACAGATAGAGACTGACACACCACGTCAGCGAAGCAACGCAGGTGCCGTAAAAGAAGGATTTGTTTACGTTGACCATGAATACCATGACAGTTTTTGATAGAATATATTGTGTTAAAGGCACGATTTATATGTTGCGGATGACGAGAATTCATGAACTCCATAAGTCTTGGGTATGGAATGTAAATAGCTGGAACATTGGAATATTAGTCACACAGCCGTTTTGAGCATATTTATTTTAAATCAATGCATGATTTACTAAAATTAGATATTTTTAAAATTGAAAACAAAACGCACAAATGTGTATTTATATTTTATCGGAGTGTTGACGAATTGACGTTTATTTGGTCTCTTTATGTGAAATTCGTAACAATTGAAAGGTTTTAGTATTTCATCAAAGCCCATTCGGTTGATTTTCGTGACATCTGTAATTAAAATTGACATATTTTTGAAAAATTGTATACTGTGGATTTTAACTAAATATTTTTAAAATAAGGCAAAAGTCATGTGAAATATTTTAAGCACTGAAAACTTAAAATTTGATCTAAATAAATAAATATTAAAATAGCTCCAAAAACAAAAGAACGCATTAGATGAGATTCAATATAATACAAAACATTAGGCTATTACACAATTAGAGATTAAT
Source organism: Bolitophila hybrida (assembly GCA_027564075.1). Taxonomy (NCBI): domain Eukaryota; kingdom Metazoa; phylum Arthropoda; class Insecta; order Diptera; family Mycetophilidae; genus Bolitophila; species Bolitophila hybrida. Next base: position 28,294 of record JANSTU010005772.1, read on the forward strand.
TTGAAACGACCTCAGGGCCCATGACTTTCTTGAAAAATGCAAGGACATTTACCAGACTGTCCTTGCAACTCTTAGCCTATTCTGTCAAAATTATAGAATATGTCGGCTTGTCGTTCTATTTGTTAGGCATGAAACATCGATAAATATCCAAAAGTATTTGTCTTTTTTACGCTGTGGACGTATTCAATTGTGGGCATCAGGAGGCACATAATCAACACCAACACACCGACGCTGCTTTTCAATGCATTTGTTTATAAAAGTAAGTTTTGTTTATAGTTCCTGTAAGGTCGTTAGGACCCCACAATCATTGCTGCATATTATACTTATTTTTGTTTTTTTTAATAAAGATTTTTTATATGAATATATGAATTTATTGGTAAGTAATAAGCAAGAGCCAATGCAGAGAAACTTACCCGATGGTTCACATCCGCCAAGTACAAAAAGTAAGGTTAAACATGATTTGTTTTATATCCTGTGAGCAGTTGAGATGAACGAACAGAGTTTGCACTTTGCTGAAATACAATTACTTAAAATACAAAGTAAAATTCCCTTTTTTCATAGTATTTGTACTCAAAAGAAAAAGTATTTTCTACTTTGTATATTTTGATTTGTACTATTTCTATAGTATTAAAATACTTTTTAGTTTAATATATTTTTAAAACGGCATAATCGCCGTCGACGCAGTTGACACGAACGGAGATTCACACTTCCACTCTTTTGATATGCATGTGCGATGTGCCAATGTGCTATACGTATGCGGTGTGGCGTTTTTTACTGTATATTTTTTTCTAATGTATTTTGACACACACTGCATTCATTATAGATATTTTTTATAATGACAGATTATTGTTATACATGCAGTTATTGTTATTTCACTTATGTAAGTCTACTTTTTTAAAAAAGTTCTTTTTTGTCCACTAAATTATTCACCGTTTTTCACAAATCTGAGTGTAATTAAGGTTTAAGATTTTACTTTTTTATGAATGAAAAATAATAACATAACAATCTACATATGAAATTTAAATTTAATTTAATCATTATTCTACAAAGAAAACCAAAAACGCTTTAATTTCAATTTAATATTTATTATCATCATATTATATCATGTAAATTTTATAATAATAAAACTAAAACCTCAAATTCATAATCGAAATAGATTTTGTTTGTGTTCATCGTAAATATACACAATTAAAAAGACACACCGAACAGTGTGTGTATAATGGTATTTCAATGTCAACACAACAATATTTTTCAAAAAAAAAGAGTCTATAATGATCTTTGATTATGGGTCTACTGTTTTCTATAATATGTCTTAAAAGAACTCATAATCAGGAGTTTACTTTTCGAAGATAATTATTGTAAAACGATTTAAATGTCTACGCATAGAAAAATAAATTGAAGGAAACGAAAACAAAAACTATACAGAATCTTTGTATTTTATCCAATTAGCAGCTAGTTCGATTATTAATGTCATATAACAAAAAACAAATAAGATTCAATTATTTTTAAAATCGCAATAAAGTAAATTATGCTAAATTTGAATTGATAAATATTGAAATGTGTTTAAGGAGGGGCCATTGTATTGGTTATTGGTGCAGTTTAGTTGTATTTTGTATGGTCTAACCAAATACGGCAGAGCGTTTATCACGGTTTTTATTGCGCGACAGAGTGCGCGCTTTGAAGGCGGCTGCATTCATAAGATGTCGCTCGAGCTTAGTTGCCTTGTTGGCAACCATGCCGGCGGGCAGTACTATTTTGCCACCTAACTGCAGTACGTCACGTACGAAATCATTTTCCGAGAGATGTGAGGTCATTCCGGGTCCCATAATGGCGCACAGCGCCGAGTACTGATGTGTAACAGCCCATGTATCAAGTTCCAGACACTCGGTTCCAAATCGAATGCTAATCTCAGGTGAAATGTCTTCCTGTAAAATTTAATAATTTATTAGATTGTATGTACAATCTATTTAATAACACCACTTACCTCTAGATAACGTAAAACATCCCTAAATGTGGCTCGCTGAGTTTTACGGTCGCGCTTGGCGCGGAATTTATTTGAATCGGTGGCAAGTTTTTTGGTGGCATCAATTAGAGCTGGTAAATATTCTTCAAGAAATTCTTCGTTGTGTCCACGGCCGCTTTCCAGAGCAAGTGCAATAACCTCACCGGCGGCCATACGTACCTCAAGATGGGGTGATTGCAGTAATCCTATTAAATTGTCGATGGTTCTGTAATATTTTTTTTATTAAAATAATTGTTTATATGTTTATAATATTAAATGTTTATTTCAGCTTACGGAGAAATTGAATTGTTGTTGATAAGAGAGCAAAAGTCACCAGATGGAATAAGTGTCAACAACAGACCCCATGCGGTTAGTGCTGCACTGTGCAAAGAACCAGCGTCAGCATTAGCTACACTTGGTGTTTTGTCTCCCTTTAGATAGCTACCAGCAAAAATACCCTCCAACTGTTGCATCATAATGACAACGTCTCCGATATCATCTCCGCCTAAAAAGTTCAGCAAGGCCACTGCAGAACAGCATTTAGCACGTGACTCAAATGTATTTGATTTATTCTGAGCTGTGTGCATCAGCAGTCCTGTCAGGGCTTTGTTTACATCTTCGCCGTCACCGAGTTGCAGTGCAAGCAATGGAGCCAATTGGGCGGCCAAGGCCTGTTCGTTTCCTTTGCCACGTCGCAATGACTTTTCGATAATATCCATAATCGTGACTTTACGGTCATCAATGAAATCGGGCATGTATCGGTGCATCAAAGTCTCGCAAATTGCCTGCAGGGCTTGCACGCGCGTTTGAGCAGACTTCTCTGTGGCATTCTCTAGTGCCTGCAAAAGTTTGTCCTCGTATTTCTCGGTTGAACTGATGGCACCTTCCTCCGAACCATCTTCCAATGAACAAGCGTTGTCCGAACGAACCGAATAGACGCTGGCATTGTCTAGCGATTCGTCCTCTGAGTTGGAGTCTCCTCCACGACCTAGAAATGAAGATATAAAAAAAACAATATTTATAATTGCATTTAAAATATAAAACACAAAAGATTACACACACACACATTCATAAAATATAATATACTAACACCATTGCAAATTGCAACAAGTCAAAGTCCAGACAAAGTGCTCAATTTTCTTGTTTGTCTGGCATCGGCTTTTTCACAAAACCAAATAAGATGACGCGAAAATGTAGCTTATAAATAAATCATGCGGAGCAATGTTCTTGCTGGGTAGACAAAGGAAATAATTAAATTTAGACATTCTGTAGTTAAATTAAATTACCAATATTATTTTAAACCTATTTACATTTTGACGTCATTTTAAATAAATTAAAATATTTAAAGTTTAGATAGAAATGATTTGCGACTCTAAAATGAAGGTCTTGGTTATGTTTCCGTAATTCATAAATAACAGAAAAGATTTACATCCATGTGTTTGTAAAATAAACGATAATCTAATCAAGTCACAGATACAGACATTTACAAAAAGCTTTGTATGTATTATATTTGTTTGCTTTAACACACATAATCGTGTGCCTCGGCTTCGACTTCGATACGACCTTCAATAAGACACAACATAAATACTAATACAGAATAT
>JANSTU010005773.1:0-17218 GCA_027564075.1 Bolitophila hybrida
TTGGCCATAACATTAAATTATATGCGTTTTATTTCATCTTGAAAACCTAACCTCTAAAAAAACACCCTTTATATATGCTTGGTAAATATATTCTCGTGCTAAATAAATAGTAGGGGAGACCGGGGAAAATGTACTTTTGAACATTACCATGTATTCAAAAACATATTCAGATTAAAATATTCGGTCTCAAAATCTCAATTGAGTGCATATGTTTCATTATCATATTTGAAAAAGTTACAGTTTTATTGTTAAAAACGTTGCTAGCTTGCGGGCATATAAATATATATGAAAAAAAATGAATGATGTGAAAATGAAGCGAAATGACGAAATATTTAAATAACACAAACAACGCTGTGAACAAAATGTTATGTTGAAATAACTTTATTTTATTTTTTTAAATTTAATTGTTGTCTATTCCTATACTTTGGATGTAAGATATAATTTTTAGCAAAACAAATTGCCCTGGTAGTTATTTAGTTTTATGTTTTTTTTTTTTTAAATTCCCATTAATACAATTAGCTAGAAAATATATATGGTAGTGATAAACATGCATTATATTTTAAGTTATAACCTGCTAAGTCTATAAAGATGTTTTACACGCAAACATGCTAGAGCAGCATTCTTTCTGGCAAGCGAAAGAATGTGTTTCCAGTTACTTCGGGTACTTTTAGGGCGACAAGCCTATAGGTATAGTTTAATTTGTTAAAGAAGAAAATAGGGTTAGTAATATTAGAATGAGTTTAAAATTATATTATTGAATCGTGCACTTTGTTAAATACATAATTAAATAAAACAACATTTTAATTGTAAACAATATTGAAATCTGTATATAGAAACCTTGGTAGAGAATGAAGAGATGTTTGTCTGAAGCAAGCGATAACGGCTCGCTTCCTTTGAATTGAAACAACACTTCTATACACATTTTTACTTTGTTGTTGAGGATGGTCAATCTATGATTTCGAGAAACACAAATAATAATTAAAATATAAGAAAATGTAATATTTATAATAAAAAAAGAAATTATATATCTGAATAAAATATAAATACTTTGTATTGTTTTATATATTCAAAACAAAAAAAAAAGTGAAAAATGTTTGCTTAAAACCCACCATGTGTAAGCCAAAGAGAACTTTAGCCATTGCTACAATTCTTTCAACTGTTTCTTCGATAATCTTTTCTTTGTTTTTTTCTCCTGTTGTAGGCTTCTCAAAAGTTTCCTCAGGTACAACATCTTTTTTGCCTAGCTTTGAGTATAAGTAATGCTGCCAGGACATTTCATCTGCAGGATCTAATTTATCGGGAAGTGTAAGCTGCGTTCTGGCAAACTCAATTACGTCATACTCAGGCATTTTCTAAAAGTAACATAACACAGTTAGAGTCCAATGCTCGTACACAAATATTTACCTTGAGGTAGCGGTCCTTGCAGTGTTGAACCAATTCCTGTTCACGCCCAGCAAACAAATTTAGACCTACCGGCAAAAGTCGTTTCAAGCATGCAACCATTAAACTAGCTTGAACTTCTTTATCTTTGTCACGTTTTTTATCACGATTTTTCTTTTTCTTTTTCATTTTGCCACCAGCTGTAACAGGTGCTCCTTCAGATACGGTATTGTTTCGTCTAGTTGCAGTTGGCATTATTAGGGTCATGTTATCAATGTCGTTAGCAGATATGAAATTCTGTTCTTCCTTTAAAAAGTATTGACTTTTCGACCATATATTGAATATCTCGGCAACATGATTATATAGTTCTTCAGCTTCAGGAATATTATTTTTAAGCCAATGATTTCTTTGAAGGTCAACGTATTTTATTAGTAATGGGTAAAAAGAGTAGATATCTCGGACAAGAAGCTGCCAGTCTTCTTGAATTTGAGACTCTACTTGGGATGTATCATCCGTAGCGGACTTTATAAAACCTCGCATACTTTCTTCTTTGTGGAACATGTTGTCGGTTCGTTTTTTCATTCTTTCGGCTAGAGGTAGGAATGGGTCTATTAGCAATTCTTCAGAACTATTTATAATAATCTGCTGAGTGTATGCGGCTATTCTCGTCATCCATGGAGCATTTTCGTTGCCGATATTTTTTTTAATTAACTTTAAAACGTTCTTTAATAATTGATTCATGTGGTCTGCCGTTACCATTGTTACATGGTTTCCGGTTGTTGGTGATACATTATCGGGACCTTGTGACCACCAAAATGGTAAGTAAGAACACAAAAGTGGCAAAATAACATCAATTATATGCTGAGCATCATTGTAGGTTTTGTCTGATTCAACAAACTGATTAACTTCATCCAATATCGTTTCTAGATTTGGCATAGAACTTTCCATTTTTACCATAATGTCTTGAGCTTCTAATGAATGGTCAGCTATTCTATTTAGCAATGAGAATGGATTATGTTTGTTAAGATGTGGTTCCAAAAATGCAACCGGAAAAGTTGAACTAAATGCCCCCAGACAAGATCCTAAACTCTGAAATTCGTAAAAAAGATATACATTGTAGATGATAAATACAAAACACAATATAAGTCTTACCGGTTTATTTCGTTCGATTTCCGTTTTAAGATATTTCCGATCATGTGTTAGACTTAAATCTACACCAAGTGTATAAAGTGCAGCCAAAATTTTATAGGAGGCCACTTGAATTTCATCAAGAAGCATGTCGCTGCCGTAGTCACATGACGCAAGATGATCAAACATGGATGTAAGCACAGGCAATATAACCGAATTCACGTACGCAAGTGAGGTCGATGTTTTGAGGTGAGTTCCTCTAAGATGACTGTATTTTCCCTGATTAATAAATGATAAAAAATTAATTCTAAATATATATTTTTTTGTTATATACGTACATCTTGCAAATTAACTATTGTCTGTCCCAGGTCATCAGCCGTGTTGTTAAAGAAAGTTAGCATCGAAGTTCTTATGAACTCCGGACAATTCTTTACCAAAGACTTGGCATCAATACCTTTAACGAGCACTTGCAAACATCGTACAGTAATTCTTACATCAGGTCCAAATGCTGACAAACGATGTCTCAACAAACTAGCAAGCTTGCAAAAAATGGCTGCAACCATCTCCTTTTCTTTTAGAGAAGCTGCACCTATATTGTTTGTTGCAGTAGCCACAGCTATGAAATAACCACGATGTGTTGAAAAATACTTTTCCATCAAAGGTAAGACTACCTTTGAGAAAAACTTAATATCCCTTGATGCTGTTTTAAAAGAGGTTCTTCTACTGAATGTAGAAGAAGGTCTTAGCATTTTCATATTAATGGTGGCGCGGTCAAGATATGAAATCAGCTTTTCCAATAATGAATAAGCAAATCTTAATTCAACTGGTGCTTGTACAACACCTTGTTCACCATCTGTGGGACCTCCTCGGGATGGCCTAAAATGTTTCTCGGGTTATATATAACTATTAATATATGAATAATAAAAAATACTTGTGTAACTTCAATCCTTGGTATTGCATATATTTAAGGAATTCTTGGGATCTTTCTCTATCCTTCTTCTTTTCTTTATCTGTAAGCAAATCGTAAGGAACAAGCTGAGAGTGCACAGCCCCCCCGCATGTATCAATTTCTTCACGTTTCTTCTTTGCCCAGATATCATGTGAATTTTCAGCCAGTCGTTCGGCCATATTTTGCATTTCTCTGCTTAGTGTCAGATTTGTCATATCTACTGGATGAGGATTATAGTTGAAAGGATTTCCCTCGACCTGAAAATCCTTTTATGTTTTTGACAGTAATACATTGGGGAGGGCATCAAAAAGTAAACCAAAGAAGAAGTTAAGAAAATTTAGAATTTTGTAATAAGAAATGCATAGGAAATATTTTGTGGACTTACAACAGTTGGTTTAGATTGCCGCCTGGTTGATCCACGGTGTGACAATGGAACATCTGATTCAGAATGTTCAACATTCCAGTTTAATGCAAGTAGTGCTTTCAAGCTTTCTCTTACAGGTTCCTTATATCGTTCTTTTTCCTGTAATATAATAAAATTAAGTAATAAGTGTACATTTTTGAAAAAAAGTAATTTACATAATCATTTAGCATGTTATAAGGTTTCAGACGTGGGTGAGCTTTATTAGAATCGGACCATGTGTCTCCATGTGTCCAACCCGCTTCCATTTTACGACTAGCCCAAGCGTCATGATAATGTTCACTGAACTTCTGCACAATAGAGTTAAGATCATTGTCCAAAGATATAGAATTTGTGTTTATTGGTTGTGGGTTGTATTGTGGTTGATCAGGAGTACCCGACGGTTTACTGTAATAGTCGTCATCAGTTTTCTGAGGCAAAGAGTAATCAGGAGGAAGGGCACATCCTATAGCAATCAAACAAGGTAAAGCCTTTCCGAAAAGTTCCGGATCATAGTCCATGTTGCTTAAGGACTCAAATATATTTGAGAATAGCATCATTGTCAATCTTTTCTCTTCATCAGATGATGCCCCGTACGTCGCTTGTCCCTGACTTGAACCGTAATATTTGGCGCACCTTTCATAGTGTAATGTTAATAGCTAAAATAAATGTATTACATTAAAAAGCATATTTTTATTATCAAAAAGATCTAGTACCCTTAAAGCGACTGTTGTGTATTCTGATAGTTGAGAAACGTCAACAGTAAGTTTTCTTAAAAGTTTCAGAAGCATAGCAGGTTGCATTTGTGATGTTAAAGCTACCAAGAAATCAGATACAGCTTCACGCTGACCTTTCGTAAGCATTCTATTTTTGGATAATCTATATACGGTATGTAATGTTGCATCCAAGAGACTAGCATAATTTTCAGCTTCATTGTAGAATTTAGAGTGCTTGATCAGCAAAGGAAGGACTGAATTACCGATATATCTGTTCATTGACAACGCCATGTCACTCTCGCTACCATCATTCTAAATAGATAATTTTTTTTATTTAAATACGTTAAAATCAGGTAGGTTAAATATACCTTATCTAGCATTGTTGCCGCTCTTAAATCAGGCAAAAACGCATCTTCCAATATACGGTAAAACAAATCATGAGTTTCAATACCATAAACACGTTCCAAAAAAAGAACCACACTCTGCTTGTGTCCTGGAACTAGACCAGATGGCATATCCGATTTAGGCTTATCTTCTCCAGGAGCTGACTGCTGAAGTGTGAATTTCAAACTAAGAACACCTTGTAAATCTTCTAGTGGAACTAACGACCGTAAAATTGCACGAGCACGTAATGACTCATTTTTCCCTTGGTCAATAACTGATGATTCTGGGGCACATCTACCTAATAAGTCTACCAAAGTACAATAGAAACCCAATATTGCTGCACCGGTATCAATATAGTCCTCGTCTTCATCATTTTCAGGCAAAGGATGTACAAAACTCGGACTAGAAATTGTTCCTTCAGCTTCATCTTGAAACTTTCGCCGATCAGATATCTTTTCCGACATTTTATTGGCATCAACAATAGCTCGCAGTAAACCATCTCCCTCGCCTCTTAAAGCTGGTCCTAAACACTCAGGTCTTCGAATTAATAAGCGTATAACCAAATTAGCATTTTCTTCTACAGATTCTCCATTAACCCATACACAAAATCGCAAAAAGTCCAAATATCTTTCACCTTCAACCGGATCCCAACCAAGGTCTGGGTAACCTTTCTCGACAAGTTCCGAATTACTTTGAAGTCCACATCTAGATAGATATACTGCAATTTTTTCCAAATAGTGTTCGCGCAGAGCTAAGGCAAGCTCAGTATTTTCCATTAGACTAGAGTAGGCCACATCAAGGGGTGTAGAACCACGTAGACTTGGTCTCGATAGTAGAATGTTGGAATTCTCCAATAGAAAATCAAAATGATCGAACATAGCCTTTTGATTTTGACGACTAGTCCGACAGAAATAGCATAGAAAACGGCAACAAGCAACCACCATTTCATGTGAAGTATCTTTTTCTTTTGCTGGTGGCTCTCCACCAGTTTCAGTTTGAACTGGTGCATCACTTTGCGCTTGAGCTCGTCGTCCCAACGTATTCATCATTACAGCCATGACATTTTCGTGAACTCTTAAAATTCTTATCAAATCTGGATGCTGGAAAAATGTATGGTTGTTAACTAGTTTCCAAAGTCTAGTTCTCATTAGTTCCTCTTCTTCTTGACTCATTTGTACAGGAAGTAAAGCTCGAATTTGACTGAGTCCCACCCACATGCCTGCAACATCTGCCTTTGTTTTACTATTTATAACGTAGGTTTTCTCCAGTGCTCGTATCAATTCTCCAACTGTATCGTACTGACGAACCAAAAGGCCAAACATTTCTCGAACCAATTTAGGTGTTTCAATTTGCGATTCTTCTGCCCAGCCAACTATTGTTTTAATAAGAACTTTTCTAAATATTTCCTCTGGTGTTTTTTTAACTGGTTCAACTGGTTCCGGTGTTCCTTCTTCTAATTCCTTAACAGCACTGATGAAGTTATAGAATTTCGTCATAGCACCTGGCTTAACAACGTCGAGGGTATTTGCATCTGCTTCCTCAGGCTCTTGTAATGCATTCAGTGAAACTTTACCCAATAATTGTTCATGAAATTCAAGAAAACTGTCACGCAAATCTGTACCACATGGACAATTCTCAGCATCTTCAGGATCCATATCTTTAAAACCTAAAATAGCATTCATTTGCTCACGAGGAGGACAACGGAATTCCCTAGTTTTTTTTGCTGCAATTGCACTTGGTAAATCAGATGCTTTGATATCAATATATCTTCGCAATTGATCAGCTTGAAGATCTCCGACGAAATCATGAGAAAAAGCGACTATACTTTCGACGCGATGGCGCAATTGTATGTCGCTCAAATGATGTAACAAATAGCACATTTGAAGTTTTGCACCTTCAGCCATTTTCATGGTCATTAATCCTTTGCGATGTTCGTCTTTTCCATCTAAATGAAACGAATATAATATAAAAACATTGTACAAAAAGTATACTACGAGTAATACTAACCTTTTTCGTATGTTGGATCCCATGTTTCAGGATCGATCATGTTTAGCAATTTTTGAACATCTTCATCGGTCAGAATTCCAATCAGTAAAAGTTTATCAGTCAATTTAATAAGTGGTCTAAAATTATTTAAATATTATATTATGTTTATAAATACCCTTTTTGTTCTTTGTTTAATAAAATTCTTACAAAAACAGATTTTCGTTCGACCATCCAATGGGGTCCCGATTATGAACTTGGTTAACTTCAACAGCTTCATGTAATGCTTCCATAACGAATGCACGGACAACCTCAAGTGGAAATTGGGGCGAGTAGAGTGCATCAATTGTTGGTATAGGCTCACTAGAAATAGCCGGAGCTACTACAGTGGATATATTTTGAGGTAGGTAGGGGTCACTACACAGAAACAGGAATATGTAAAGGAAGTTAAAGCATGCAAGTTTGTTTAAAATAATAATGAATTAGTATTAATTAAGTTTCCATTCAAAATATTTTTTTTTAATTTAAATTAAAAATAATGAAGTTGTTCCCCTTTAGAACCAAGAACGATCGATTTTTTAAATGATTTACCATGATGAAAAATGTGTAACGAAAACTACCATTTCTTCGGTAAAGTTCGGTAATAATAATAATAATGAAATATAATAAATAAATTAAAAATAAAAAATAAAAAAAACACAAAATCCAAAAAGCGTATTTTTATGATCGGCCCCTTTACTAGTTAAAAAGGTGTACATTTTTTAACATAATAAATAAATCGAAACGGACAAAACTTATGTAATGTGAAACATAAACAAAATAAATTTTCAAAATGTATATGATTTTGTTATTGGGATGAGTAATTGGATACAAAAATCCTGTTTAAATATTTGACCAAACAAAATAATAAATTGGAAATATGTAATTTATCAGAAAACATATATGTAATTTGTCGAGAAACTAAAAACATAAATATACTAACGCAATTTCAGTCATCTTTAATTGTGGACGAACTGATTCAGTTTGCAGTGACCTTAAAGAATGACACATTTCAATATCTGCATACAATTCCTTAAGTTCTGGTCCAAGTGGTATTATGAACTCGTTCTTGCAAACCTCCCTAAAAATATCTAATATAACACAAGCGTACAACTTATTAATTACACAGAAACTTACATTGTTGTAGCGTGAGACTCCAGATGCAAAGCAATTAAAAGATTACAAAATCCTTGACGCAAAGGACCACTCATGTATTCTGACTTAATTGCATATAATAACTGCTTTTGATCGACATGCAGACATAGTGCATGAGCAGCTCTATAGTTTGATTGATAGCACAAAGCATCGTACAAAGTTAACGTGTATGCATGGAAAGCTAATAGTTTATCCATTTCAATTAGTTCAAGAATATCAATACAACGATCCTCTTCTGGGATGTGAAGAGCTAACATTGAAACAGGGTCTTCACATAACATCGACCAACCTCGAATATCAGATAATTTCAAGGCATGTACTTGAAGAAACTGATTTGGAACTCTAGCCCATTGATAGGGTTTAAGGCATTGAACCTTCAAGCGTGGCGGAAATTGGGGATTAACATGCTTGTCACTTGTAGGAAGAACTGCTGCCGAAAGTGGTAATGTAGTTGGAGTTCGTCCAAGTTCAATTTGCAGAATTTCCTTGCTGGTCGCTTCAACAAAAATTGCCGGGAAAAGTTTCGTGTCAGGTTCCATTTGCCAACGATGCGAAGTCTCTTTGCCTTCACAAGTGAACCGTATAACACCCATGGCTGTATCTACAAAACAACCGACAAACATTCCTTGGGTAGCACCTTTACCGGTGGCATCTTGTGACACTTCATTGAAAAGTTCATCAGCTCTTACAACATAACAACTTTGACGATCTACTCGTCCAATCAGCTGGTCATAATCATCTTCAATGAAAACAGAACCTCTTCGCACCTTGTCTTGGTTGAAATCCTTGCTGTGCAAGTGATATTGGGTTGTTACCCAGCCCACATATACATGAGTTGGATCTTGTCCAGGATAAATTCGAACACCATAAAAGTACTCATTAATTAATTTCAAGCATTCAGCGTCAAAGACCTCATCACCTATGGACTCAATTCCTTGTGATCCTAAGCTATTAACTGTCATTGTTTTATTGTTAACACGATCTGGCTGCGGTGGCGTTGGTTGGGTCTTCACATCAACCTGAAAAATAAGATTGATTACAATATTTGTACATTTTAACTGAAATATGTGAAAATTATTACATCAGAAATACGAACAGTTGGTGCTCTGGTCATCATAGACGATTGAACAACATTTCTTCCTTGAGCTTAAATATAAATATAAATATAACAACAGTAACATTATACAAAAGTACAATAATATATGACTTACAGGGTCCACGTTTACGTTCAATTCCATCTGGAGACTTGGATTTCATCTTATCCTTACTCTGATCTCTATTCTTCTTAAAAAATCTGAATGGACTTCTTCCTCTTTTTTTGTCCGCTTTGTCTTCTTGGAGATCTTCTTCAGTATGATACTGATCCATATGCAGAGCACTTGTTGATCTTTGCATATTTCTATCCATGTCTCTATCATATGCGCTACCTACTCGAGTTAATGATCCTTTTCTCGGTGGTCTCGGTGGATTCGACCGAAGCATCTGTTCGTCTGCTTCAGCAGCATCTTCAGTATAATTCCTATGCATGCCCTTGATGTCATTCATTGTAAATCCACTTTTCATTATATGGTCAATATGGGCTGGAGTCGCTTGTGCCTCTACTTCAGCCATTAAGCGATGCTGCCGTATTCTGATTTCATCCCAACGGTGCATTTTCTCGTGCTCGCTATAATGACAATACATAATAATTCTATTTCTTAATATCTTCACTACTTAATAAATTAAGAGTTTGGTAAAATCATATACTATACATTGAATAAAATTAGTTTGAAAAAAATAATAATTCAATAATATAGCTGATGCATTCCACGGGAAATCGCATAAGTTGGAAGTCTTTTTTATTTCTTTGATTTTTATTATTTTAGTAGATTTGAATGAAAAAAATACCCATAACTTCTTTTTATTTTTACTTTTCGAGATTTTTTTAAATGTTATAGAAAACAGAATGAACTTTCTTAAAAAATAAATTAAATTTAAAATAATTTTATTATCACTATCCTGCAAATAATTAAGAATGTGTTTTATGTTTGGTGGAAACATTTTTTTCAAAATATGTTAACATATTTTGGATGAAGTTCAATATAGCACTCAGTCCAGCAGTGGTTGAATGCTAGGTATATTGAACATGAACCCACCCGACCTCAAAACATTTTGAAGTAGTTGTCGATCAAAGAGAAGGAAGAAGTTTAATAAAACTATTAGATAATTGCTATTTAAGAGTCGCGAATAGTCCGCGAATCGTTATTCAGTCATAAAATCAGAAGTTCTAAGAAGATTAGTTGATCCAATTCCTAAGAAATTATGAGTGTACAAGACGAAATAGTTTTTTTTTTATCTATATAGTGTATTAACATGTAATGGTTCTGATTCTACGAAAATATGCTCTGATAATTTTTGGGCTTTATCCTAACATGTATTACCTTATGAAATTAGTATGGCATGTTACAGGTAATGACAAACGAAGGAACTCCCAGTTTGCTTTTTCCATAGTTTCAAATGTGTTATGTGAAATTTTTAGGCACGGTGGCGAATCAGCTCCACCAGGAATTCTAGTGACATCAATTCGGCAATCTATCATTTCTTCTGTATTTTCAAAAATTGGTTGATCTTTTGTGTACCAATGCGTAACGGGTCGTCGCATATTTCTATAAAAACATTAAAATTATTAGTAATGTTCATTCTAATGTCGATATTGATGTAACATACACACAAAAAGGCTCATAACCTTCCTGTAGTCCACAAGTAGTAAAAAATTTAAGCGAGTCAACATTCTGACCATATATAACTCGTGCCTTCTGACCAACTCCTAATGTACATGCAGGCACAAATCCTACTCCTTCGGCAGTGACATCAGCAAATGTGGTCTCACCACCCAAAGCATCCATCAGAAGTTCTCCATTTAAAGAAAAACCTGTTTTACGTAAACTATATGTAAGTAAAAATATAATATGTACATATAAAATAACAAAATATGGATTTTCCGGTTTTAATTTTAATTTTATCTAGTTTGTATGTTTCGTGTTTCATTATATAAAAAGTGCGTTTTTTATTCAGTTCAGTAGAATTAAATAACATTTTCATTGGCTCTCGTTGTGATTTTGATAAGAAATAAAAAGCAAAAATTATTTTAAAGAAAATAATGCTTAAATAATATTTATATATAAAAATGGTGCCGTTGAAATATCGCAATATTTCGATCACGAGTTTGTGTTGAGTTTTAAAACCCATTTAAATTCCATTGCGCATATTGCATGTGTGATTACAAAATATCGTGCTATTTCCATTTGCACATATTCGTTTCGCGAATTTTCCGATTGCATTATTTCGTATCGCGCAAATTATGCGGACTCTATAAAAATAATAAAGTTAATACTAATGATTATTAGATAAGCAAATCAGAATTAATTATCTGGAATATTAAAAAAATGGTCTTATATTGAATAGATAATGTATTCATAAATCAGAATACCACGAATACCAGTTTCAATTGTAACTGTAGTAAATTTAAATATATTTATTATTATCTTAAAATTTTCTTAGGTTAATATACCAATATGAACGAAGTTTTAGATATGCTATACTGTATGCTTCATGCAATTTATAAGGTTAAAAAACTATATTTGCATTAAATATTAAAACCAAAAAAAAACATTAAAGGGTACGTAAATAAATACATAAATAATTTATTAATAACATGCAAAACATAATATAAAATAATAATAAAGTACAAATGTGTGCAAAATCATTGGTATCGCTGTTAATATGTTGGCATAATATTTGTTGTTTGTTGGCAGTGTACTCATTTTAGTTAATAAATTACTGTCGAGAGTACTATCGAAAAGACTAGTAGTAAAAGCTGGCAGAAGCATATTTTAGGCGATTTAAATAAATCTTACTGATGGTGTGATCAATCAGATCTAAGAAGACACCAATAACATCGCCAGGAACCCATTGCTTTCCAAAAGACTCTGTTGAGCCAGCATACACTTTTTCTTCCTAAAATTTTTAATTAATTGTAATTAAATGTACACTCCAACACTTAGAATTAATAATTAGTTTATAGTAGGAACTATTTGAACACCCCAACAATAACTAACGCAAATTAAAACTGATACACATTTTGACAAAAATCTTACTAATAGATTGTTCTGCAACGTCTATAAAACAACCGATAACGTCTTCAATTTCATACTGCAGCCCAAATGATTCTGTTGAGCCCGCATGAATTTTATTTATCTATTGTAATGTTTAAATTGATTCTTTCAATTCATAAAAAAATAATTCTTATTTCTAGATAAAAAGGTTGTATACATTTCTTTCACTTACATTATATCCATCAAATGCCCAAGTTGTATCGTCAGTACCTAACATTGCACCTGGATGACAATCAGCCCTAGCCCAGCCAACCTAGTTTGGTAATAGTATTTATTTTTAAAAACAAAATATTACTTTGAAGATTCTTACTCGCATTGGACCAGCTGACAGAACTTCAAATTCAAAGTACCATTTACCAGATGTTACTGCATAGTTCTTTTCAACTCTATATGTACGAAAGGCTGAAAACTTTTGACGTAGAGCTTCGGCAAGCAGTGCTTCGTTACCTTCACCAGTTGGTGGATCTAAATTGTATCCGTAAATTAGCAGAGTTCGTACAGTTTCTGAGGCCGTATCTCGGTTAGCCTTTTTAATTGCTTCATCAACTTTCGAGTATGGAACCAGATGTGGACTTCGGTGGTTTTCTGAATCTTCGTTTAGTCCATATGTCCAACCTTGTTGAATACGTTCTTTAGCCCATAAATTGTGCGTATTTTCTGCTAATTGATCAACAAGCTCTTCAAGTTTGGGTGTTAGTGCAGCTGCGCTTAAGTCTAATGGTGCCGGTTTATATCCGTTTCCTTGCAGAAATGGATCATTGGGAAGACGGATGGGTTTGATTCTGGCTGGCGGTTTATCCAGTGTTATATAATAACCAAGTGCGATAATTGTTCTGGAAATTA
The DNA here is from genome assembly GCA_027564075.1 of Bolitophila hybrida. Taxonomy (NCBI): domain Eukaryota; kingdom Metazoa; phylum Arthropoda; class Insecta; order Diptera; family Mycetophilidae; genus Bolitophila; species Bolitophila hybrida. Next base: position 13,132 of record JANSTU010005773.1, read on the forward strand.
AAAAGTTTTTTGATTTTTATTCAACGATTATAACAATTGATTTACATACTTTAATGTTTGAACAGCTAACTGAGAATCATAACGCTTCTCGGCAGAAGGTAGTTTCTCAAATTGTGTCAGACAAGGATGAATTCTATGAAGATCCTCTCTTCTTTCTCCCCAACACCAACCAGCTTCAATTTTATTTAAAGCCCACATTTCGTGTATATTTTCGGCTAACTTTTCTTTTATGGTGTCTACGGAAGATGGTAGAGCCACACTTGATGTGTCTACGGGTTTCGGTACAAAAGCAGTATCATCTTCAATGAGCCATGGTCCAGCTAACACATTTTTATTTAAATTTCCAAAATAGAAGCAAGGATCAAGACTTAATATTTGATGTGGCATTAGACACTGAACGAGTGGAGAAAATCCAGCAGGTGGGTTGTACTTAAGCCGTCCGTTGTCACCCCCTAACAAAAATCGACAACTACAAATACAAATGATTGCTGATTTGTTTTATATATTATATATAAATTGTACCTTAATTTAGACGAACAACTCATGACAGGAAAAAACATTCCATCTAAGTTAAAGTTTCTGAAATTGGCTCTTATTTTAAATCCATTGAATGTAAAATATAAAATCGGCACATTAAGATCTAAAGCAACACCAATAACATCTCCTTTTCTAATGTATGGTTCTACGGGTGTATCGTGTAAAACTGGGGTATTATTTCCTCCAGTCCACAGAAATGCACCATCAAAACCAAACGAATACAAGTCATCGCCGACACCGTTTCCACCCCATTTCTTTCCGCCGCCAGGAAAAGGCACGTATCTAAATAGTTGAATATAAAATTATCACATACATATATTTACTATATATTAATGTATATGTATTTTAACTATAGTTACCCTGATGTATTAGCCCATCCAATTCTCAAATGAGGCATTAAATGTGTAGTTTGCTCAATGTGATCCACAGTAATTTCAAAGTACCATTTCTGGTACATGGATGAACCTTCAACTTTACCAACAAATATATTTGGTCGAATACTAAAAATAAAATAATATAATATACGTAAAAAGTGGTAATAATTAAAGTAATATTGTAACAATGAGTTTCAGATTTTTAATGGAATTTATGATAATATATTTTAATTTATTTGTCAATTGTATAAAAAAAAATAATTACAAAAAATTACCTTGCAACATGGTCGACCAGCTGAGTTTGAAGCAATAGATTTTTTCCCGGTAGTAGAAAGTCACAAATATTGTTTTGTGAAGAACGCACTGCCACACCATTACCAACACAGAGTGAACAGAGGACATCTAACACTTTCGGATCTCGGCCATGTTTTTCTAGCAGACTAATAATTACCTTAATGTGTTCATCTCGCATCATATTCAATGCTTCTGGAGAATCAATTAGAACGCAATGAAGTACGTCTAGCATACCGGAACCTTCACTAGATGCTTGTGATCCCAAGCGGGAGAACAGCCAATTCAATCTATTTGAATTAGCAAACTGAGCACAATTTGTATGGTTTCCCTTTATTATTGCTGCTAATAGCTGATATAAATAGCCATTGATCAAATCCCAACTTTGTCCACTCTCATCGCCAACAAGAAATCCAGCAAGAAATCCTTGTGATGTAATAACATTAATCTTGTCAATTGCTTCTAGAATAAGATTAAGTACGCCTTCTTCTTGAAACAAATCTTGTCTGTTACGAAGTGCTCGAAAGCGATTTTGTTTTTCTTCGTGCTCTAAAATATTTGAAGTTTTATTTTGCATAAAACAATATAGATAATTTTCCTAATATTGCTACAAACCCATATCATCCTCTGGCTGGGCAAAGTAATTAATAAGATCTTCTAGGCACATTACCATCTCTGCCAAATTGACTGTCTGAAAAAACATTGAAGTTCTTCGATTTTGTTGCAATGTTTCAAGACCACTAAAAACAAATAAATACAATTAACTAAAGTTAAAAAAAATATTTAATATATTGAATATACTTAATAAACTTTGTAAATAAACTGCTGCATTTACGAATGACACGAGCAGTTTTGGATTCTTCTTCTTGAGATCTAGAAAAATCCAGTCCATCGTCCATTTTGCCTTCTTCGCTAAGTATTGCCTGTTTTTCTTCAACTTTACCGACGCCCTTCTTTTTCGTCTCATACGTTTTATAACTCAACCAATAACCCTGCTTTAGGTGCTGCAAAATAACGGTTGAATCACCATATTTGATGATAGGAGATCCAATTATTTCAAGATCCTTATCTTCCAGCACAATTTTCTGATCATCCTTTTCTTGTCTCAAACAAAAGGTTGTCTCTTCAATTGAGGCTTCTTGTTGTTTTAGCTAAAATTAAAGTTATATATAAAATATTTACATTTTCATATTTTTTATTTATTACCAGGCACAGTTCATTTTCCTTGTTGATTCCTAGATATCTGCCCGTAGTAATATGCCTAATTCTCATTGGATGATACCAGTTAATAAAACCACCAGACCATTTTGTTCGGGCCAATTCCAATCTCCATAGAGATCGAGCTTGTGACATCACCGAGCCACCTTCATAGACAACGATGCTATTCGAGTTTTATAAGTTTTTATTTATTAGTAATTTTGAAAAACCTATCGACTTTTATAAAAATGTTTTCCTCCTTTTTTAGAAAAATAACTTTTAATTGTGTATAGTCAACTAAATAATATTATTCAATAGTATCCCTCAAATAAAAATGCTTTTATTTAATAAGTATTGAAATACTTACTTTTGTCCAGGTTCTCTACTCCATGTACTGGGAATAGTCAAACATTCATCGCCACCATGAAAAAAACGCAACACATCTCCACCGAATACAAAGCCAACATACTTCATCCGGGAGATACCAGTTCCATATGGTTGCACAGACCAATGAGTTACATGAAAACTTGCATTTACAACGGACAAATCATTTTCTTTAGTTGTATGCTAAATAAAAATTATAAAATGTCAAATCATGAATCATTATTTTGGGTTAGTTTTAAATTTATGTTAAATTACCAAGTATCTCTCGGTTGCAACAGAAACTAGAATCAAATCATCACCAACGCGAACTTTTTCACCTTCAGACCGCTGTTTGCTAGCCGGATGCACCGTCCACCAACAAGCTTCTCCATGACTATGCTCTTGTAAACCAACATCAAACGATAATTTGTCATTTGATGATGATGTTGATAAACATGCCAAGTACTAGTACACAAAATTCAAAACTAATTGTGGTGGTTTTCTTTGTATAAATTAGGAATAATTACCATGTCACTATTGTGATGTCTTAGCAAAATTGCATTGCCATAAAGTAATGTTCGATGACCAGATCCAGTGCCTTTTCCCTAAATGGCAATAAATTAATTGTAACATTAGATTTTTGTGTATATTACTACTTCAAATAACTTTTTACTAGTTATAATATTATATATATATACTAATAATATAACATTTAACCAAAATGAACCATATTATTTAGGGCTATCTTCTATTGAATATTCAAAACAAGAAATTATGCGTATAAATCTAGCGTGAATGTAACCAATTTTTTGTTATAAATGAATCTCTATCTATCTTTAGAGCAACGTAAATAAAACAAATATGTTAATTGCTATTTACTATCAAACACAATTTATACTTACTAAAGAATCACCTTCCTGTGAATTAACAAAAGAAAAAAATTAGTCTGTAGTTTTTACAACAGTTATTAAATATTGTTAGTATTAGATTACATAAAAACTGTGTCAAAACAAATTTATTTTTAAGTATAAATAAATAATTCACTAAAAACGAAAAAAATGCAGTAAACAAACAAATAAATTATAAATTAATAATAATAAATAAATGTGTTCCAAAAAAACGTTTCACAGAAAAAAATGTGCTTCATTTTTTTTTTAAATATGTGATCCTTTTAATAAAAAAATAAGAATCGATAAAAATACATATCTCTAAATGGATCCGGATTAATTGACCATTACGGGTTCACACGAGTGTTCAGGTCATGCTAATGTGCTGTTTGTGCTGTGCTACTCCTATTGGAGCTACTGTGCTCTAACACTCACAAC
>JANSTU010005784.1:0-17216 GCA_027564075.1 Bolitophila hybrida
TAGAGAAAAGACCAAAAGTGTCTTTTTTCTAGAGAAAAGACCAAAAGTGTCTTTTTTCTAGAGAAAAGACCAAAAGTGTCTTTTTTCTAGAGAAAAGACCAAAAGTGTCTTTTTTCTAGAGAAAAGACCAAAAGTATTCGCAATATTTATTTTTTTTTGGCTAAATTGTATTGTTGATTCAAAATGTGCGCGGGTCGCATACATTTCTACTTTCAGTCTAGTTTTAAAAGTGTTTCCATACACTTCTGGTTTCAGCCCAGCTGTGCAAATAGCACACAATAGAGCCTATTTAGTTAATAGTTAAGTGGTTTAAATTCCCAATTTCACAATTGTAGTATATCGTAAGTCTGCGAAACATTGAACAATTGATTAAAGTGTAAACAAAATTAGTATTCCTCTTCAATTACAATTTACGGTATGGATTGGATACCACACAATTATAAAGATGCGAGTGCAAACGTGTTTTTCTGTGTGCGCAACCCAAATTTTGAGCTTGTTGTTTATTACTAGGTAAGCAATGTAGCACGGTCTCTTTTAGAGATTGTTCATTTCCAGTTACACGCAGATTACTGGTTGTCGCATAGGACTGCTCCTTATTTCGGTAAGACAGCTTGTTTATAGATACTTATGTACCTCTAAACTAATGCTGTCTGAGCGAAATACCGATGTTATTTTCGTTAGTTGAAGAGGTTTTGCTGAACTTTCAAATGAGTTTGAACCTGAAAACCCTGCCCTATGTCCCGAATAGGGATTTAAGGAATTAATATATATACATTTTAAAATAATAAATAATTTTATTTTGTTTGTTATGCCATACTCTTAATTTCAAATCGATTTCAATCATCATCGCACTGACTATAATACACAATTGTAATCCCAACAATATCCATAACTACTCGTATATGTAATTATTAGAAAAAAAAAAGTTTTCGAAAATAAAAGCTTTTAAAGCTTATTACATCTCTCTAATATACACCATAATACGCTGAATTTATACGTATATATATATATTACATATAACCATTTAAACAAGGAATAATGGATTAATGTCTGAAAACTAATAATAATAAAAGCTGATAGCTTTAAGGATCTCACATCCACGAGACTACATTGCATTACCGTAGATCACTAAGCAGTCCCATACAGACTTACACATTTCTATACACAAACGCAAAAGCTTCTGCGGGTGGAACAAAATGCACACACGCCAGAAAGAAGCAGACGCGATGAGCGAACTTTTCTATGTGTAAGTGTGTGTGTATATGTGTGTGTGTGAGTGTATCTCGTATAATATGGCGATTATGATGAGAAGAAGACGAGAACGAAGTCGACAACTATTTTTAACAAAAAAGTTTTTGGCCATTCGTCGTCGGTCGCACCAGTGCAATTATCATATATTCATTCTATATGACATTTTCATTTCATGCAAATGTCATTTCGCATGTATTCCCTTCATGTAAATACAATATATACAGATATATAATATACTAGTTTGCATAAATGTACCGCGAGATAGAGCAGCGGGCACAGCATACAAACGATATAAAGTTCCGAGAGATATCAGAGCCATCAAATAAACCATGAGAAATGGTTTCGTAAATAAAAATAAATTTTTAGTGTGCTTTTTCAAGTTTTATGCAAGCTGTAAGTTATCGACGCGAATGCGTGTACCAAATGGAAATGCATTTAATGTTATGAGTATTGATGTTTGTTTATAACAATCATTATTATTGTAGAATGTGAATTGGGCTTCGTGCATCAGAGTGCTGGCGCGTTCGTTGCATGTTTGTATGGAAGTGTGTATGTGTGTTGCAGTTGATGGAAATTCCTCGGGCGCGTCGGGTATATACACCACTTCTACACACACACATACATACATTTACAAAATACAAGTGTGTGTATTGAAGAGATTTATGTTTTTATTTACCACCGTCCAGCTGGCAAATGATGTTATTAAATGTAAATTATATTGCTATTCGAATCGTTGTCTGATAATGAACTTGTTTGTCGGTTTGGAGATGATCGCGCATCAGTGCAACGGCCGAGATGCATAAAATGCACTTTGCTGCGGTCGTTGGTGCATGTGCATATTCGTCGTATATCGTGGGTTTTATATGTCATGCCTCATTTGGTCACAGCGATTTAGTGTAGATTGACGGGAGTTATCAAATTTCCGTCTTCTATATATTTTATAAAAACCGTGTTGTTTAATAGCGCATACAAAACCTCTGTGAATTTGACCTTTTCCAGCTTTTCAACTCAAGGCGATTACTTTGATGACCTAGTTATGGTATTTTCTATTCTTATATTTATTAACATTTTGAGAATTAGTGGTAGCGGTTTTATATTTTTTATAGTTTGTTTTAAATTTATTTATAATATAAACTTTGGCTTGGGATTGAAAGATTGCTTAAATTACATAAAATCGGCCAAATAATGGATTTTAAAACCACTTCATTTTTTTTATTTTTATTTAAACTATCTAAAATCTATAAAAAAGCATTAGAAATGTTCAATCAATGACCATAAAGTAGTGAAAAAACAATTTTCTATACATTATGACGCTTTGTAACGGACATAATGTCCAATTGGACAAAATAGACATAATATTTACAATTTCGTGATTCGCGTGATACAAAAGTTTTTGGCCATATGTTACTATTCCGCGTCTCACTATCCGCCATTTCCAAGGGTTGTTTTACATAAGCGTGCACTCTAATAAATACAGACTTTTACAAAGTGAAAAAATCGTCTTTCTGGCAAAGTCGTTTCAACTTTGTTATGGATACAAAGTTATATTCACTTTGTAAAAAGTTAAATTAACTTTGTGTATGTTTATGCACTTTGTATATAAATTATTATTCACTGTGTTCGCATAAACTCATTAACTTTGTATACAAAGTCGCGAAATTACAAAGTGAAATGCCAATATAACTTTGCTACAAAGTGAATAAAACTTTGTGAGAAAGTTTATATAATCAAAGTTATTCGGCCATATTTGTTTTGACTGATAAGATTTTATTCGAGTTTCAAATTAATTAAAGCATTATCTAAAACTTTTTTTAAATGTTTAACTGCATTTCGTTGCGTCCTGCCTATTCTAATGTCAACTCAACTTTGTATACAAAGTCATTTTAACTTTGTAAAAAATGTAAAACTCCCTTTGCATACAAAGTGACATTTAACTTTGTATACAAAGTTAAATATGCGACATTTCGACTTTCTTACAAAGTGAATAATTTGTTAGAGTGCACAGTATTCGGTATAATTGCGAGACAAATGCATCTATTAAAACACGAAAATATAATGAAACTATTTTATTAATCTTGAGAAAAAGCTTTTCAGAGAAACTAACTATGGTTGAGTGCCATTTTGTGTGTATAATAATCGCCGATAAATTCCCCTAAGTATTTCTCTCTAGCTATGTATACATGTGGATTTTTTTTTGTTCCATATTCAAATTTACGTAAGCTATACTACGTGCTGCACGTGCTATGTATATTTGTTGTATTTTTTTTATTGTATATACATAATTATAAAAACAAGCGAAATTCCGATTCAAAAAGCACATTTTTAATCTTTTTTACTATTATATTAAATGAAATATTTTATTTTAATAATTCAGCTAAACAAAGACATAAATTTAACAAGTACTTTGTGAAATTTTTATTTAAATTTCTTAATATTCAGCCGTTGGGACCTCATTTCCGGTGACCTCTCAGAAACAAGTTCTCTCAGCGTTGTCACGATAATTTTTGCCAGATTCATATGAAATAAAAATAAAACAAAGATTTTCTGTTAGTAGATGCGTATAGGTCGTGCTTGATAAATAATAATAATCCAATATAATTCCAAATTTGAATTTTTGTTTTGGAGTGATTTTCCAATTTACTGGTTCACACTTTTGTTATTATTTTGCGTAAAGCCACCAACGCACCGCTTCAAAAGCTCTTTCTTGCTGAGTTCTTCATAAATGGGCTTGATAGCTGATGAAACGTCATTTGGTAATGGATCATAATCGTGTTTGAATGATGAAAGAGTATTCAAATTAGAAGATTTCAAATTTTGCGAGAATATTCTAGACGTGTTGTACTAGGTAATAAAATAAAAAAAATAAAAATCGATTTTTGGAGATTTTCAAACCCACCTAACCCCTTTATAAATCATGAGTATTAAGAGTGAAAGACGTTGTGAGAGAAATTTATATATTTTTGACATTTATGCCAAAAGCACTCTTTCTAAATATAAATTTTAGATTGATAAGTAGAAATTTTATTTGATATTTGTGCGACCAAAATGTTTTATTAATACAACGCGACGGCAACGTTCCGACATCCGCCCTTTTTCCTTTATGCAACAGAAAAGCCATGATGTCAAAGTCAAGTAGAAAGGTGTGTTGCGAGGATGCTCAAAGCTGTGTGCTGGTTGACAAACAGTATCCTACATCCGACACCTGAACCATGACTGTACACATATAGAAAATAAGTCAGCAGAAGACAGAGGCACATCAACTATACAGATTTATTTGATTTAAAAAATATATATACGTGCTTTATGTAACGCAGACGTGTTAATACAGATATTGCAGAAACAGCACATTTATATATTACACATAACACAATCACATATACACGCATACAAATATAAAAGTCATTGAAACAGCTTTGAAAGAGGAAGCCTTATGCGGTGGCTACAGGAATGGATGTACGAGAAACGACTTGCTGGGGCTGGGTATTACGAGCTCGCGTGCGGTTTAAATAAACAATATTGCGTTTCTTAGCGGCGAGTAGCCTCGTCGACTGAAAAGAGCGCATTCGAGTCAGATTAATTTTGAAATAGGGAGGATTTTAAGATCTTTTCTTTTCTATGCACACATTGTTAGATAAATAATACATATATAATATCTTTTTGTGTGTGTACTTATTTACTTAGATTGAAAGTGTGTGTACTTTGTCTGTTTCCTTTGATGAATAACAGAGAAAAGAAGATAAGTCATAAGTATGTGTATAACGTACATAAATTCAGTATTACAATCTCATGCAGTAGGTTTGTTTGTTTGTGTCTTTTATAAAGATTATTTTGGACGACATTTGTTGATCTGCTGGCCCCAAATTAATAAAACATAAAACTGTGGTGGAGTTCCTGGCAAATCGACTTAATTTAAAAAATCGATTGGTAATTAACAACTTCATTTGATTTGTATGTAACTGTTTGGCCCCTGTTTTTTATGTTTTAGTGTTATTAATCATGTTTCCTGTTCGATTGCAATGTTGATATTTCCTGTGTTTAATTATTAAGTAGCGACACCACTGATGGTAAGGGATACTACTTCTGTTCGAGCATTGATGGTATCTAAAAAGATTTTAAAAATATATGTGATATAATATGTACACACAAATTGTATAGCAGATACACTCCGATGATGTAAACTTTACATTAAGTGAGTGTAGTGGTTAAACTTAATGCTTTCCTACAAAAACAAATTATTGAAAACATTACCTGGTAACAAACATATCAAATGGGACATATTCCTAAATAAATAAATAAACTTCAGATTGGAGGAAATAAATCCAATTTAGTCTCTGCCAGATAGGTATCAACTATCAACAGTACATGGAAGTGATCCTCCGAGCTGCCAGATCGTCACAGTCCAAAAGAATTCCCGAAAACCTTAGTCACACATTCAGGCTAAAAATATAGCAAAACGGGGCGCATTCTGTAATTTTCTACGACATGAGGTTAGGGATTCCAGGATTACTGGCACAATTCAAAAGACTTATGAAAGAACAAAAATCGAAGGGATGCATACAGTTCTGCACAACCTTGGACAAGGACACATCAATGGAAGTTATGTGGAGAATAGGGCGAAACTACCGCGAATAGCAGACGCAAAATGCTACAGCCATATTTGATAATTGGATCCTACCGTCGGATTCGCACCCCTCCATTTTCCAAACGAATTCGAATTTTTTCACGCCTATAGAAACTCGACTCGACTTTATTTCTCATCTCATTGAATCCTGTAATCCTTTGTGGGACATAGAGATGGACATGCTAATGTTCTGTTTTGTGCTGTGCTACTATTGGAGGATATGTGCTCTAACACTCGCATTTCCGATGGTTCGGTGTCCTAATTTTCCCAGACGTAATTCTACAAGTTTACAAGACAAATTAGCATATTTTTGAGGTATTTTTGCACGGAGTTCTATGCTATATATGTTATTTATATTTGGAAGCGTAAATCATCAACGCCATCATACACTTATTATTATATAAAGGGTGCATATGTATATGTGACCTGGAATGAATAAAGTGTGCGAAAACAGGTTTTACAAGAACAAGCGTTTCTCTGGTCTCAAAAGGTCTGCTTCTGTATTTTTGTCGTCGTATGTCGGTATTTTGTATTTTGTCCAGAAACTAGCCAGGCAGCAGACACGAGCACGTGCACTAACGTGCCAAAACATGTACTGAAAGCGAAAAATGTGAAGATTTCTGTACTTTCGACCCTCGAGTGAAAAAGTGGAGGTAAAAAGCGTTTGTTAATATTTCTCTTTTTAACTGTTCCTGATTTGATGTACAGGGTTTGATGTATGAAGTGTTACAAATTCAAAAAGAAATTATTTCTTTGTTCAATAATATTTTTCAAAAGCAAAAATATACTAAATTATCAAATTTTCAAAATACAAACGCTTTTTACCTCCACTTTTTCTCTTGCGGGTGGAAAGTTCAGAAATTTTCACATTTTTCGCTTTCAGTACATTTTTTGGCACGTTGGTGCACGACCAAAAAAATGCATCGTAGGCTGACAGAATGTGATTCGCTGGCATCTTGGCCTATTCACTTACTGTGGCGGCTTTCTTTAACATTTTAACACTGGCGAATTTTCTAGTTCGAACTTAGGTCTCTAAGATAGAACAGATAGAAAAATCTATAGGGCGAGAGCCATTGTGTGGTCGAAATGAAGTTTGGATTTTTTTTGTACCAATCTTGGTTTATATATATTAGCTCCTGAAATCCCTATTCGAGTCATAGGACACCATTTGGTGATTCTTAATATAATGTTTCGTCAGAAGAGGTTATTAGCCTATTGCTGCCTAGTTTGTAGGTAGTTATGCTACCATGCCACTTCCAAACAAGCTGGTTTTTATCGGTAGTCCACACTAACTGGGACCATGCACGCTGCCGTTTTCCTTGGGTTGTCTGATTTTATTCAGCATTTTAAATCATATGTATTTAAAATATCATTCATTTTTTAGCATTCACCTTTTTTTTACTGTTTTTTGATAAAATTTTGATGCCCTTACAACATTTATTTCCCCAAATATTGTTCTGGCCTGCGTGTTTCGTCTGATTTTTCGAGTTTTTTTTTTGTGTTTTTGCAAAAACTTATAATTATTATAACTTATATTAGTAAACAAGTATTTTATATAATTTTTGTTAAATAAATTCCTACAAATATTCAATAAAATTGTATTATTAGCTAAATTACATTTTTAATAAAAACAAAAACAATAAATAATAATTCAAATCTCCCGCTCAATTTTAAAAAGTTTAGTAGATTTTTCTGCAAACCCCCAAAAAACCAATGACAATTGTCATTAGCTACCGTACAAAACTAGATCCAAAGCGGCTATTTCCCTAAAGAAAGAAAGAAGGCAAAAAGCAGCTTCGCATAGTATGAAAGAAGCCATCAATTTAATCAGCTTTGAAGCTACTTTTTTTGGATAATGTTCAACCAGGACGTTTTGTTTTCATTTACAAAAAGTTTATTTTTATCACAGTAGTTCTCTAATATGTCAAGATAATGTTGTAATTGTATGTAATTTTCAACAAGCTGGATACACTCCATAAGTTATCGTTTTATTGAAGTGCTGTGAACAAAGTAATCATACTTCGTATGTATGGTAACAATTTTTTTTTAGTTTTAATACATATTACTACTCTATTCCGTAGATGAATGAATATTTGTTTTGTATATATTGATTCATTTATTGAATGTGTATCTGATAAATTCCTTTAATAGTTATCCCACACCATGTCATAACATATGGCTCAAATTTAGCATTGGAAATAAATCTTATGTGGGACATCAATCACCACTAATTTGAGACTCAAAAACAGCAAAAAACTGATGTTCATTTTAATTTTAACTGATTGCTGCGGCATCTACCACGAAGCTTACATGTCGTTATTATGTCCCTTGGATTGGACATGTTTTATATAAAACACACGTAGTATGCATATTTATATAGCTATTTAGGAAACTCATGATAAATGAGCACTAGTGCCCGTATGCTATTTTCAATCTCACGCGACTTTTGACAGTTCAAATGAGAATATGACTTTTCCGTATTCTATTTTAACCTAAATGTCGTGAGAATGTGAGAATCTGACTTTCAAAAGTCACTGACGATTTTCTCCGTGACTTTTGATTTTTGTTCGTAAAACTTGAATTTGAACGAGGTGATTTAATTAATAGAACATAATACATTGAGGTGTGATTATTGATTACATTTTGTCTAGCAAATTAGTCAATTGTTCTCAAATACTACATTACACAGATTATTGAAAATTCTGAAATTCGCAAAATAGACTACAGTTTCGGATTGAAGTGACATGACTTTTTATTAAAGTTTTACAAAGTCATATTGTCTCTCCAAAATAGAATACGGGCACTGGTATATACGAGTATTTATATTACTTTAAAAAAACGCAATTATTTCAATATATATATAATATTTGTGCATTTGCAATTTTCGAAACTATATATAACATTCATATTCATTGGTAATCTAATAACTATTAAATTACATTTTCGTTCCATTTTAAAAAAAAATTCGATTTTAATAAAATTTACCGAGGAATAAAAAACTAATTTAAATTACAATTTATTCTGAACTTTTCGAAAAATAGATTATAAAAGCTCATAGCATTCAATACATATATACAAAAATGCATTTACAGGATGGACCATATATTTTAGTTTATAAATTAACATTTCATATTTTTGTATGAATCGTTCGGTTTACATGACTAAAAATCCAAGCAGCAGGAATGTAGACACTGACAGATTCACGAAATTTACTCATCCTGCATTGGTGTTTTTTGAGGATCTGGACGAAATATAAGTCGAGAATCATTCATTCCTTTCCAGGATTATAAATTAAGTTTTTTTTCTGAAATTTCGGCATTTAAGATTTAGATTTTTAAGAAATATTTTTCAGGTATATCAGCATGATTAACTATAAACATTTAACGAACGGAGACTAGACGTGGGTTTATAAGTATGATATAGTAAATGGCGTACACCGAATCTGCCATGATTGAAGAAAACACGTCGTTTTCAATATAAAAAGAAAGCGAAGCTCACGGTTTTCATAGTTTACAACGGTACATCTTGAATTCGTGTTAATAGGTCAGATAGATAACAAAGAGTATTTTTTGAAAACTCAAGGTCGGATTTGTGGGAAAACCTCTCGTGAATTTTGACGACGAAATGCAATTTTTTTAACCAAGAACGGAACGAATATGGAATACCTTTATACAGCCACCGAATTCGCCTTATTTTGCAAGCCGAGAGGAGATAATAGAACAAGATGAATCCGACGCGAAATACAATAATAAAAAATGATTTATGGATTGGAACATGAGTACTTTGAACGGATCAATAATTATTTTTTTTCACAATACTTTGTATGATATATTTATTATTCACTCATTTAAAAAAAGTCTGCAAGAAACTTATGGTAATTAAACCCGATGCCAGTAGGCACCCTCTCTCTGAATCAAACCTGCCAAACATACATATCGTACAGAGGGTGCGATCTGTTGACAAAAGACAAAGCAGCTTAAGTCATTTTAAGTGCGTCACTCATCGTATTCTTCTAGTTTTATTTCAATCGTATATACAAAAATTAAGGTAAAATTCGTAAATTTGGTAATATATATATATTTCCCAGTATTTATAATTGTAATTAATTTAGAATGTCGATATTTGTACAGATATTTTTTGAGATTATTGATCACAATTTTATATTTCTTCCGATTTGGAGCTCCTTTGATGATTTTTGCTAGTTCATTTATAGAGTCGTTTCTTTTATGTTTAAAAAAAACGCACCAACTTAGTCAAGAACGAAAGCCACATTTGTTTAGACAACAATAGTTGCAATCCGATTTCGTAATAATAAATCAATACTTTATACACTTTTTTATAGTATTTCCCACATATGTTAGTCCATACTGTCAATATAAAAAATGAATATATGTTTTTTATACATTTCAGGCTAAACCAGATTTGGTTTCATATCTCTGTGAATGGCTCGGCAGCACATTTAATTGAATTTTCACAAAGTTTATTGTATGCACTTGTATATAAGTGTATGTGTGTGTTTGAATGATTTTTAACGCACAATAGGAGTACAAATTTTCCATAGTAATGGAAAACTCACTGCTAATGACTGGTGCAGCGCTTTGATGACAATTTATTATTGGACTATATACACTATGCCATATGTACTCGTATATGCAAATTGCTTTTGTAATACGTTCATATGTGTTTTGTTAGGCTTCCACCAAACTTTTTATTTGCATTTTAAATTTGAATCTGAATAGATAGTTTAGAGTTTAGAGATACAGTAACAGCTCAGTTATTTTACAATAATAAAAGTTTTTTTATCAATTTTTTTATTATGATTTGTTTTTGTTGTGTTACGTAATACTATAGTAAATAATATATGATTTAAGCGGTTTATTTATTTTTCTTTTTCGCTCCTTTATCTATCTATCTACCTGTTTATGTTTGATCGCATTTCCTTTATTTTTATATGATCGACAATAAAGTAAAACATTTTTTTGTTATCAGATCAACATTGCAAGCGTTTTGTCCAGGTTTTTCTTAAACGTTAACTTTCAAGATTTTTTTTTATTTAAATTATATCTCCGATTAAGAATCATTTTATACTTTTTTCACTTTCAAGATTTTTATTTTATTTTTATTTTATCGCCGATAATGAATACTGATAATTTAAAAAAAAAAATTCAAAACAGTTTAGAATATTTTTTATTTGTAAAACAAGCCGTGTTAAAGTAAATTGACAAAAAACGTAAATATAATTTTTTATTGTTATTTTTTATGCAAACACAATAAATAGGGTATTTTACTGAATCGTCCTACTGTATAATAAATACATCTAAAAACACAGATGATAATGATATCTATAATATTATATATTCCCGAGTGACACATTTCAAATTTGCACAACAAAGAAATATCCCAAAAACCTTTTTGGTTATTGGAGTAAATTCGTACTTGAAGGATACATTGATTTTATGCGTATACAAGCTACTCTTTCAGGAAATCGAATTTCAAACTACTATATACATTTACACACATGTATACTGTATACTGCATATAGTATATGTAACATAGTATACACTGTATACAGTATACATTATTCAGTTATACAGTTGAAAACACGCTTTGTAAGATTCATTGATTGTATATAATTCAAACTCACACTGCTTTACATATATTTACGTACCGAAAATAGAAGAGAATGGCCAAGGAGAGCAGTATCGCTACCAAGGATATTGAATATCCTGTCTCGTATATTAGGTTGACCTGCGACCGCCACTGTGAAATATAGAAATTGCATCATTAATTAATTGAGCATTATGCAAAATAGTCTGTATATAATGTTATTTAATTAAATTTGCTTAATTGTTTAAAAAGAAAAAAAAAAAAAAATGGATATCGTTTAAGGTTTTGATTGAAATCTAATACAATATAATACATATTAATTTTAGTATATTATTTTTGTTTTATTAAACATTTTAACAATGTTTTATTATCTAGTGAAATACAACACGATTGTATAATAAATGAAGAAGTTTTTTTTCCGAATTTGTTTTTTAAGAAAAGATAAAGATTCGAATCTACATAAATATGTCTGTGACCATCTGTTTGTGAACGCAGATGAAATAGTACTATGAGGATTTGTAAAAGACACCAACATACGCACATCAATTTCTACCAAAAAACAAACATAAGTCAATCGAATTGAATTTGCATTTTTTAGCAACCGGCAATAACATAGTTTTCAATCAATTCAATACATTCTTCGACTTCCACACTTCACAGTTGCCAATAACGGATGTCGGCAGTGCATGTATTTTATTATTTTATAATTATAAATGCAGCTATCATTCAATTGTTTTGTTGGCAATTTGTTAGTAAATATTATATTTATGTCGACAGAATCTTCAAATGTGTCTTGCTATCCGGAGCCTGTGTCAACATGCCGTCTGTGTTCGTAAAATCTAATTTGTCTAGTGTACTGATGTATATAGGAATGTGTCCCTTTTTATATATATCATCTGTGGCGACAAATGTTGTCCGACCATATTAGACGAACTGTGCCACATATCAAAATCTGTGTTAATCTGTGAAAATCTGTGGCAAAATATAAATATATTAATTTTCGATCCCTTAAAAATCGAAAAAAAAATAGTTTATATGTGTGACTTGTAGAATATTAACTTTAGTCTGTAAGATTGTAATATATACTTAAAGTAAAAAAAAAATCGATTTTTATTTCTATGTATGAAAAATTGGAATAACCTTTTTACCCTTGATTCTTATTGGATCCTGTAATCCCTTGTAAGACATAGGGCCAGTGTGCGATGCCGGATTCATAGAGAGAGCAAATAAAACAGCAATTCGAAAACGGAACATAAGGGCATACGATTGAAAAGAATTTGGGATTGCCCAAATCAAAAGTCTACGACATACAATTTTAAAGTTTATTCAAAATGGAACTCTTGATCTCTAGCCAAAATCTGGTAGTATTTTCCAGTGGTAAAAACGGGAGTATTGCGAAAGTTAATTGGTTTAAACCGACTGTAAAATTATCAAAAATCTGTAACGAGGAATCCAATCTGGACGTATCCTGGAAGACTTGTCGTGGACACACCTATAAGCTTGTATTTTGCTTTTACGAAGTAGAAGAAACCATTTCTTACAGCAAGGCAGATGCAATAATGATTGAAATGGGCCACTGCATGAACTGAGTTCCTAGACAATGGCAGTCCATACCTTGGAGTGATGAATCGTAGTTTGAGGTGTGTTTTTCGGACATATACAACGCGGTAATTCGCACGAAAGACGAAGAATTTTATAAAAATTGCCTTAAACGGACTATAAAGTTTCCTTCGAGCATTATGGTGAGCAAATGGTGTGGGCAATTAGCACATTATTTATGGTACAATGCTCAAAAACACAAAGAAATTAGCTTTAATTGAAAAGTTGCTCATGGCTGAGTACATATTCATCATACTGCTAAAACCACCAAGGCCTGGCTTATTGTTATGGAAAGGCCTTTTAGCAACCCAGACTTCAATACAATCGAATCTCTCTGGGGTATCATTATGAAAATGCTTCGATATTACCATCAGGTCCAAAAGTCAGAGGCTTGAAAAGGAAGAACACATAAATTTGGGATAACTTTGATGCAGATATTTGTAGGAATTTAGTTAAAATTATGCCTGATTCTGCCAGACTGAATGGATTGCTAGCAAAATTAATTTCGATCATCTAAACATTTCAGAGTTACCCTGAACTTCAAATCAGAATCGAGCTGAATGTGTTTCTAGTATATAAAAAATAATAACAAATAGCTTTTTTATAATTTAAAATCAAAGATACAAAAAAAAAAATAAAAAAAATGATATTTGTCTAAGTTTATAAGTTATATTTTAAATTTCATTCGAAACAAATTCCTTATTTTCTCCAATGTATGTATATGCAATATGAAGTTTTTATTTAATTAAATCATTCATTCAGAGCAATCGAGTATAGAAAAATCATCTGCTGAAAAAAGCTAAATCTAAAAAGCTAAAGCTATCTAATAGAATAGGGATGTGTGGTGTTTTGAAAATATGTCAGAGTTGCTTGCTTAAAAGGAACTTTCCGTCGTCGGTGTACCCAACCTGTCCGTCATTTGTAGGCCATCCCATATGAAAACATTTTCAGTATAATTCAGTTAGAGGGTGCTGCAACCTTAGAAGATCCTAATTAGGAATTCGCACGGTGGGGTTTTGAATCGTACCTTTTTATGTAGATGATTTGGATGACGTAAATGATGCTTTGTTGTTGAATTCAGCCGAAGTTATGGAACTGTACGATGGCAGCGACGAACAATGAACAATAGTAGCTGAAAAGTTAGTGAAACAAACAAACATGTTCTGATAGGCTACGAATTTAGCGCACACCGCATAATTTTATGTTGCAATCCAAATGAATCAAAATCTTTCACCACAAGATAAATTTTTGCCCAGGCAACAATTAAAAAAATCTTTTCAATTAATTTAAATGTGAACTGTAAAAGTTACAAAATTGAATTCCAAATCACGCTTAGGGAAAGGGAAAACACTCTTCGGAATGGCGGATAATGGATCGTATAGTACCCTGTAAAGCTTCTGATTTCGATTTTCATATCGAGCTTGGTGTTCGTTTTTATAAAATTTACTGTGTATTCTTGAATTATTCACTATGCATTTTTGCATTTTGTGTCATATTTTTTTTTTGTGAGATTTTTTTTTTTCGGTGAGATATGAGTAAAAAGTGTAATAGCCCATGCAGGGTTTATTTCAGTTTTGAATTTAAAATTAAGCCATATGTAATTTAAGAGCACAATGGGTCCGATCTACAAACTGCGTGCGTCCGTTCTTGCTTAGAACGTAACTCACTACACACAATCTAAAGGCAAGAATTCAGTTACAATGTGAATTGAGCCATGTAGGTTTCACAATAAAAAACATAAAAAGGCGACAGCGACCTATTTAATTTGCATACAAAATTGCCCAGCTTAGCATATGCATTACAGCATGAGAGTGGGTTTTCCATACTTGTACCGTGTGTTAATTTATAGAAACTATTGTTAAACTGGAAAGCGTTTTGTTTCATGCATATTTTCGTCATATCGTAATATATTAATGCCTTTTCATCACTTATGTCGCATAAGTCGAGCCATTCAGCTTCTGGTATTGGTATACTGGGGCATAGAAATACAACATCGAAGGAAACTAAAACTTCATCAGGTTGAAGAGCTAGGTCTTTTATATGTTCAACAAATTCATAACTGTTCTTGATGTATGAGCCTTTTGGTGTTTTCATTTGATTAAATTCTGAGACTAACCATTTGGCAATTCGGTAAAATGGTGAATCTATATTCAACACGATTGTTCGCATTTTGTAACCCGTTTTGTGTATTTTAGGTAGTCCATACAGTCTTGGCATTTTTGGATTTGGGACTGAAAGTCGCCATTTTGGTGTTTTATAAACACGGTTTATCTCAGCGATTGCTATTGTTGCGTTTTTTGTCATCTTCGGCATTGGAATTCTTATAATTTTTTCGATGTTTGCTTCTTGTATTGTTTGTTTCATTCTTTCGAAGTATGAGTTTTTGTCTAAGATGACTAGAGAATTACCCTTATCTGCCGTCTTTTTCATTTAGAGATTTTAAAGTTTTATCATAGTTTTTACTATTTTCATTTCTGTATTTTGTTGCGTTTTTTATGATGGGCTTTACTGCATGTCTAATGGATTTTTTTATTGTATCTGGTTGATATTTTAAGCTTGTCTCTATGTCTACTATTTTGGAGTCTATATTAGTATCTTTGGGAGTAGGAACAAAATTCAGTCCTTGGTTTAAAAAGTTAAGTTCGTCTTCAGAAAATGATACATTCGAGAGGTTTTTGACATAGTCGGGAACAAATTGTACAGTAACATAGGTTTTTCGGGGATGCGTTTCTTTTGTTTGCTAATTAATCACTTGTTCAGCTTAGTAATTTTTTGCTTTACAGTTTTTCTTACTTGCTTTTCTACTCGGTCCAAGAATTCTAGAAAATCTTTGAAATTGAAGTTATTGTTATCTTCATTAGTATAGTTTACGGGGTCTCTAAAGTTCTTGGTTATTTGCAGGTGGATTCTGTACAGTTTTATTATTGTGTTCACAAGTTTAGAGTGTAGAAAGTTTTCTCTGGATTTTATCACTTTCTCCGTTCTGCGATTTTTAATAGGGCACTGAAGTTTGGTAAAACCATTCTATGTTTGCATTGCTTCAAAAAAAAAAATCTGCTTTTAAACACTTCACTTTCATTTTGAGTCGCGAGTATATATTCAAATTTGACTTGGTTGCAATTATAATATTTACAAATTGAATAATGTCATTATTTCTCTGTAATATTATTGAATATTATTGGTTTTTAAAACAATATAAACACTCTCATGCTTCATATCCAATGGAACACTCGTTTTTTCAAAAAAAGAAACTTCCTAGAATTTGGTTACGCTATGTTGACGACGTTTTTGCTATTATGAAACCAGAAGACATCAACATAACACTTCAACTACTAAACTCCCAATATTGATCCATCAAATTCACCGTCGAAGTCGAAAACAATCGAAGCCTTTCATTCCTAGACCTACAACTCACCAGGACCAACAATAATAACATCGACAACAACATATATAGAAAATCTACGAACACAACCAGATATATAACTAAAGACTCCTATTCAACGAACGCACATAAAATGGCAGTGTTCAATAGTTTTATGTAGACTATGCAAACTACCACTATCACTTAATAACTATATGAACGAATTAGAACACAAAAAATAAAATTGCTAATATTAATGGTTTTTACAAAAGTGATAATGATATACTAGTTAATAAACATTCACGTAAGATAGAAACAGACAATCTAACTACACTTAATGCAACAATAGTTAATGCAACTTAATGCAACAAAATAGTTCCTTTTCGTTTTTATATACCACATATAAACTCAAAATTATATACAAAAAACACAACATGCAACTAGTATTCAATAATAATAACAAATTATAAAATATCTTACATAACCCAAAAGACAAAAAAAACACCTACAACAACGAAACATTACAACACGATTCAAAGAACATATAACGGTTCGCGCGACGCATCCCGATTTTCACAAGAAAATTTTGTTCAGCGATGAAGCTTGGTTGAATGGGTATGTCAATAAGCAAAATTGTCGAATTTGGAGTGAACATAATCCACAAGCCATTGCTGCGAAGCCGTTACATCCTCAAAAAGTGACTGTTTGGTGTGCTCTATGGGCAGAGGGAATCATTGGTCCATATTTCTTCAAAAATGAAGCCGGCCATAATGTTAC
>JANSTU010005795.1:0-17212 GCA_027564075.1 Bolitophila hybrida
ATTAAGATTGTTTTGATATTTGAACAATAAAGCTCGAAAAATCATGAATTTACCTTTAAAACTTAGTTGTAGACCTTATATATAAATAATTATACAATATAGGTAAACAGATATAATTTGGAAATTCTAACAAACTTCGAAGTGCACGGTTATAATACTAGACAGCAACAACTTGTGCACACAAATTCGTCAAGATCATGCCGTCTATATAATGACATACCACACAATCTGAAATATACGAGATCGTAGATCGTAAACTTACCAATTTTCAAAAAAAGACTTAATTTTATAACTTCTTCTGATATACGAGTATAATAAATAAAAAAATTACACCTTTTAAACTAGTTAAAAAAATACGCATATTGGATTTTGTGTTAATTTAATTTTTGTAAATGGTTAGGTGTCTTAATTTGCCCTGACGCGACTCTAACAACTTTCCAAGGCAAATGTGCATATTTTTTGAGATATCTCTATGCACCGAGAGCTATCTTGCTATTTATATTGTAATATACAAACTTAAGGAAGGAAGGAACTTAAGGAAATACAGATTATGTGCCTTCAATATTGTGCGTTGTAAACAGGGACCGCGGACTCGTCTCGGTGTAAGATGAGTTTGGGACAACATAAATAATATAAGTAATCAGTTTATATTAATTGATGAATATTTGAATTACCTACTTTCATCATCTGATTGTGATTACGAGCCACCGGGGGGCTAGCTAGGTGTTCAATCGAATTCTCGTAAATATGTGCATCGGGATTGAGTTGAAAATACTGTACGTTTCTCGGTGTTTGAGAAATGTGGGATCTATAACAATATAAATTCAATATTAAATGGGTTATATTAAAATACTAAACAATATATAATTACCTGTAAATTGTATGTTACATGTGTCAACATTCCTTTTACTTATTTTAAATGAGTGTACGACATCTGCACGCAATTCACATTTTAAAGAGGAGATGATAACTGGCCAATGCTTACCTGAGCAGAACACACTCTCGAAAGTTTTCAAAGAAACTGAAACAAATATTTTTGAAAGTTATATCAACGCCAATGGTTTATGTTAACATATGATTTGTATTGCTGAAAATCTTACTAATGAAATGATCGTGTTTTTCTGCCTGGAATTGGAAGGGCAAAAAAGTACGCTGCAGTTAGCAATTATCTTGCTACCTTTTTTTTTGGAAATCACTTAAAAATAACTGTACATATAATTACAAAATAACCCACACTTCGGCGCACACTATTAAAAAAAGCACAACAAAAAAGAACAAAAAATAGTAAAAAAACACAATCAATAAACGCAAAATAAATACGAAACAAACGCAAACAAATGTACAGTTATTTTTAAGTCTGGAGGACTAACAGTACGATCGAGCTTCGGAATAAATGCGTCTCGCACATTTCTAAAGAAGTCCTATAAAATGTCTCTCAAGTTTTCAGGAATTGTGGTGATATGTATATATGTTATGATAAATAATATTTATAATATTTATTCTAAGCCTTTACCATTGAGTGATCAGTTTCTAATGCCATCCATGGACATTGGATGATTTAATGTAGGACATCCTGGGCATTTGGTATGTTCAAAAAAACTGCGGAACAAAATTGAGTTGCGTAGATGTCTGGCTTTAAGAAAACTGACAAAAGACTGCATACGCACGGTGCTACGCTAATTCGCAACAGGTAAAAACTAAAAATTAAAAAATTGAGATTTAAAAAAATTAAACTGGCTTTAAATCTCACCACTACAAAAAGTACATGCAGAACTATAAACAGGATTATTCATTAGCCAAACTTCCCACTCGTATATTATTCGCTCATATCATGAAAAAACCACTACAATAAAAAATGCATATTTGAGAAATGTCAGCCGTTTTGAAATTTTTCGGATGGATGGTGTTAGCGTATTACTTACTACAAACAAGAAGAAGATAAAAATACAATTAGCCTTAATTTACAATTTACAACATTGATAAATGAAAAAAACATATGTGTCCTTTTTCATTTTTTTCTATTACAACTTTATTCAAGTACTCTACTACTCGTTTGAATTGAGAGAGCCCAAAGTTCGAAGGGGACAGTGAGAGGCGTTAAAAAATCTGATGCTTAATTATGATAGGTAAAATTGTTGCACAGGTAAAGTTAAATTTAAATGTAATATAACGTTATAATCTAGATTTTTTAATTTCAACACAAAAAACGTGTTTATTGTAGAATTAATGTGCAAGTATTTTAATTAATCAAGGAACCACACCAAAAACTAAATAAACAATTAGATTTGGATAGATTTAAAAGTATATTTGCTGTTTTTTACCTAAAAATTAAATAGCTATTTGCCATTAATAATTAACGTCATTGGATCCTATAATCCCTTTGTGCGATGCCGCCATCATACAGTTTTTTTCTATACAGAGGGTGCGTTATTGTTGTTGTTCCGTTATTTCAATTCAATGACTTATTTCATCTCGCTATTAATAGCAAGAGGAACCTACTTATTTAAAGTGCTACATTCGAACTTACTTCAGCCACGAATTGTGTGGGATTAATTTTGATTGGGATGAATTGTGCGGGTACAATAATCCGGTCACCGAACCGATAAGCACTTTTATTTTTTTCTAGTAACAATTTAAAATCACAACCTGTTGTGATTGCACCACAGTATATTATTCGTATATATGTACTATATACGAATAATTTCAAAAACCTAACCTAATTCCAACCAATGAATATTGGCTGACTTTTGCCATTGCAGATGTACATTTATGCTATAAAAACCGTTATCACAACAAAATAATATAGAACTCTTTTCACAACTGGGTTCATAAACAAAACTTCTCTAAATACTTGCGACTTCTCCACTTCTCAAAAAACTGTCTTTTTTCAATGTCAAATCATTATATTATAGTCAGATGAAACTTATTTTTGAGCCCAGAAGGCAAAGTCTAATGGCAGTTTTGGAATCCGTGTTCGTCCATTTGATGAATAGTCCATTCGATAAATTGAATTGTCCGTTTGATAAATTGTCCATTCTATGAATTGTGTTTCGACTAATTTTCCATTCAATGAATTGTTAGTTAAGTATTAACTGACCAATAAATATAAAACTATAGGATGAAAGTTTGCGGTAATTATTGTTTTCGTCTGCAATTTGCAGATACATATATATATATATATAATATGATGAATAAGATATCTTTAAGATCTAAAAAAATAAATAGTTTTATTATATTTTTTAATATCGGATGAACATGAGTATAATAAAACATTTACTTTATACGTGTATTGCAACCCCTATCTTGAAGAATAAAAGTTTAGTCGTCGTCATACAAATCTAGATTACCTCAATATCACCTTGGCACGATCGACAAAAGTCGAATAACGAGGCTAGTAAAAAAATATAAAATACCTCGTATACGTAAAGACAAAGACGAAATACACAAAAAATACATTGCAATCTTGGTAAAGTAAGTGTATATAATATTTAACACTTTATTCGCATTATTTGGATGTAATATGTACGTTGTATATAATATATATTGGAGTGTTTTATTTTTATTGTCCGTATAATGTAGACCCAAAAATCTTGACATTCCCCCATGGCCGATTCAATGTTCAATGTATGCATACCTCCAAGTCCCTTTGTATATAAGCACTAAGCATATATGCCATGCAGGCCATTGCACACTTGAACATGTGTACATAAAATAATGTATATGTATGTATGTATACACTATAGAGATATATGATATATACTATATACAAATACATATATAAGCGCATGCCAATGTGTGTTTGCTGCTGACACTTGAGTGGCATCAATTCTCAAACAGCACCGAACGCATAAGTTAAAGCTATCTGCCGCATATTATCCTCATTTCCGGCCAACAATGGCCATCCGTCCTATCAAAATGGTCCTTTGAATATTTTATAAATTCATAATCATCAAAGAAAAATACAACAGGCTTGAATGTATGTGGTCTATTAGATTTAATTGTTCGGAGTTGGTCAAACGAGAAATTTCATACATTATCTCCTGTTTCATGATAGTTTTGAATATATATTATACCACTCAAATTCGACCCCTAATTTGATTACTTTTGTTTTAAAGTGGCAGTGACATTTTATAGATAATTACCAGCACATTTTAAAAAAAATAACATATTATTTTATATTAATATTTCTGTTTCTTTCTATAAAAAAAATATAAATAAAAATAAGAAAGTACTACTTAGTATAGTTGAGTTATCCTGCTAGTTCAAACTCCTCACTATATCAGCAACGATATCCCGTGTGGAATAAACCTCTTTACTTTAAAGAACATCGCAAGAACATAATAAAGCTTTTTGGTTGCATTGTTACACTTGGAACATACTCAATCCAAGTAATTTGGTCTAAATAACCAAATTACATTCTTCTTTCTTTGTTTTCCACTTGTCTCACATCCAGCTAACTGCCGGACGGTCGTCAGGTCATCTGGCGACTGACCTGGTCATCTTTTCCGGATGTATTTTTAATGAACATTTTATTTGGCCAACAGTCGTCGGCGATCACTACTAAATTGGGAGACTCAGACTGAAAACTTATGTAATGTAATTCTGGTTTGTTTGGTGCGAATGGATTTGGCCGCTTTTGGTTATAAGGCAATAACCAAAAGCCTTTGCGTCGCTTTGGATACGTGCTCGCAATTTTTGATCACAGGTATCAAGGACTACTCCGTTTCAAGCATATTTTATTGGGTTGTGACATGGTTTTCGTGTGAATAGTTGGGTACATCTATACCTTCTCCAGTTGGATTTTTGAAAGAACCGTCTAAGGCTAAGGCATGGGGCATACATACAGTGCTGTGACCAGCCCATACGGTGAATACTACTTCCATCAAATAGTAGAAAATGAATTAAACAGATGGTAAGATGCAACACCATCTAATGTTTTATATAATATAAATTAACAGTTTGCACAATATGCCTAACCTCTTGTGAAATAAAGGTCTCGAGATTTAAGCAGTCGCTTATCTCTCTCTCTCTTTCTCCCTCCCTCTCTCCCATCTTTCTCCCCTCTCTATCTCCTGTATCCGTGTCTACACTGTCTAAAAGATTGTCGACGTAGTGGTTCTGGATAATAGCCTCTAGGATTGCCATGCCAAAGGCATCGTTGAGAGTTCTGGTCGTCTCGGCAAATTCTAACCTGATCATCTCTCTGTTCTCTCCACAAATTGCCACTATGCGTTGCCGAAATCTACATAAGATCCCATCGCCTTGACAGACCTACCAAGATTCTGTAGTTACAGGATTGATCCGAAACAAAATCCACAGTTGCGGTGCCTGATGGGCATTACAAGTTGCAGTGTTCTCGGTAATGCTATCCATAATCGTTGTGAAGAAGTTGATGTTTGCCGTACAATAAGGATTTTTGCACTTTTTTCAGTCGTGCGTCTCTTAGACCCAATACTTCAATAGCATAGACTACATTCTCTGAACCGACAGAGAAAAGCCTATTAGAGTTTCCAAATTCTCCATATTCTTTGGGGCCTCACTTTTAATTCTCAGTAGGAGTTAGTGAATAATTAACTCCGGTCTACCATACATCATGCGAAGTGTTAGCGATGACAGCATGAACGGTTGTAGACAAAAGAAATCGGCAGCTCACTGCCTCTAAAGTTTTCCCTTTTAAGCAACGTTGCAAACGCATCAAGTGTGTGTCATCGGAAAAGCCGCATAATCGTGTTGATTTCTCGTAGCTGCTTTTGAAAAAGGCAACTCCTCTGGGTAAATATTTAAACATTACATTTTTGGCTGTGAAATTTTCAGAAAACCTTTTCTGGGCGACTTTGTTCGTTCTGAAATGGTTGAATTTTATATTATCTTTGGAAATGCATAGGTAGTGGAGGTTGTACACCACTATTAGCTGCATTAGCTGTGCAGAGGACAGTAGCTCCAATAGGAGTAGCATATCACAAAACAGCAGACTAGCATGATATGACCAGTCTTGTGTGAAGTGTTTTAAAACAATTATTATATTGTATCAATTATGTTTAATATTTCCATTCTTCGTGGACACAATAGATTTCTAAATTAGAAAGTTTAAAAAACGTCATCAAAATTAGGCTCATGGAAAAAGTGCAATGTATTTATTAACTTGTCTGTATATTGTTAAAGATGTTTTTTTACAATAGTGTAGTTGATTTGCAGTTGTAGAACATAATATATTTGTAGTTGTGTGATTGCTGTAAAGATGGCAGTTGGTTTTTTATTGTTTCTTTAATTTTATATAATTTAATGTGATTTTCGATAGATTATAATTTAATTATTCGCCACACCGAGTTTGATTCACTGTTTAATTTTTACATGAAGACCGCTTTCCACCAAAAAAGGGTAACATCATGGATTATTATTTTTTTTTGTTTGTATGTCAGTGTTTTCTTAAAATGTATATTTATATAAATTAATAATTTCGCATTCGATGAAATACAACATCGAGCTATATTTAAGTAACTCCATTTATAATATCCATCATTATAAATTGCAACAATATAATGTTTTAAATAATTATGTGTATTATTGTATAATAAAAATGTGTGTTCAAACACAATAAATTAACAAATATATTGTTTTTGTTTGTTATTATTTTAACGAAAAACTGAATTTGTACGTACAAAAAGCGATTGATTACAATGTATATTTCTTTTTCTTTTCTATTTATAATAAAAGCGGACATTCATTCATAAAGCAGAGAATTAAATTGGTGGTTGAAATTGCGCAGTGTATATTTGTCTGGACCGAGAGAGAATTGCGCGGAAAACCGTGGCGGTGGTGTGTGGCAGTTCTTAATATTGTTTTCACATATTTATTATTATTTTTTCTTATATAAAAAATGTAATTTCATTGTAAGAATGAAGAGGCGGCCTCTCGCTAATTTTTGTATATATTAATCATTTGTAATACTACGAGTATTAAGAAAAATATCTTTTGAGGAGCTGCCAAAAAGTTGATCACACTATTTGAACATTCCCGGTTTCGCATTTGATGAGTGTATTTAGTTTCAATTGTAAATTTTAACGTGGTCTAGTCTAAAACAAAATAAAATTTACGTAAAACGGGCAATATCCGCTCATTACTAAATTACACGTCTTGAATGAACCGTACAAACGTGTTTGGCGCGGGAGTGCTTTTCTACTAAAGAATTACTATACATGAATAAATGCAAGAACTACAATACAACGTGTTTCGTGTGTTTTTTTTAAAGATACTGCCTCCAACGAGTGTACAACTTAATCAGTATGTACTTATACATGAATTTAATATCGCAATGCACCTTATGTAGTTTGATGATGTCTATAATGTATATCTATAATATTGTAAATGTTTAATAGTAAATATAATTTTATATATATTTATAAATTTTGTTTCTTAAAAAACTAAAAATAAAAATACAACACTTCTAGAATAGAATAAAAAATTATATCATTCATAATATAAGCGGGCATTTCCTGTGGTGCCCTTTCGGTTGTTGATGTTGATGTTGTTTGTTGCGCTGTTGCGGTCGCAGTTAATCGCTTTCAATAAAATTCGCTCTACTAATCAATTTTTTTGTTGTGTATGTTTTGTGTACTGCAGAAATTTAGTTTTGCATTGTGTTGAATGTGTGTGTGTATGCTTAGGCTTCGACCTTCTTCTTTTCCTTCTTCTTCTTCAAAAACGATGGTGTTCGCAGTCCCTTCTTCTTTTTCTTATCTTTTTTCGGAGAACCTTCCGTAGAGACGTCCTGTAACATTAAATATATTATTAAATTTATTCGTAAATCTTTTTATTTATTATAGATTTACCTCTTTACTGCTATGAGAGAACGTGCTGACCTGATACGCATCCGAATGAGAATGATCACCGTTTTGTACATGTTCGCCTGCAAATTGAGAGCATGATATTAAAATCAAAATACAATAAATGTCATACAAAAGAATAGTTAATATAAAATGAATGTTGATTAGTGAACGAACAAGAAAGCATTCTAATTGAATGTGTGAGTGTTTTACTATACATTATCCACATTCAAATCCCTCAAAGAACGCTTTTTTGTTTGGTATTCAAATAAAACAAAATGTTACCTCAATGTCTTCTTTAAAATATCTTCATTCTTCGTTCTTTTCTTAACGACGTTCGTGTCTCATTCATCGGTGTAGAAACTCATGCCACATACAAAACAATAATTAAAAATACACACACATGCAACAATTATACAACATATTAGGCATACAGTTTTAATTTATTTATACAAAACAAATGCACTAAAAAAACATAAATACAACAAATTAATAAAGAAATTCAGAATATACGAGCGCATTCTAGAAACATGGGTACTTGAAAAAAATAACAAAAGTACACAAGAAGATGCTTATTAAATAAAATTAATCGATAAATATAAAATTGAGAAAGTTAGTCTTCACTTTCCGACAATGAAAAAGCCAGCTCATTGAATCGCTTCCAGTCTTGACGACGAGATTCTGCATCGGCGGCCCTTTGTTGATTTGCTGCCATATCAATTTCAGACTGCAGTTGTTCCACTTCCGTTAATTCCGAACTGATCTTATCTAGGCAAATATTGTCCAAGTGCGTGAAGACCTTTTCCTCCAGTTCTTGATGTTTTGCAATTTCTTCATCTAATTCTATCAATTCGTTGGTCAAACTTTCGGGAATTGAAATTGCATTCATCTCGTCGATATTTTTCTGAATCTGCTCAGACACATTTGGATGGTTTTTTTTTACTGGGCTTTTCACAGCTGGATCTTTGAACAGAGGTTGCTTTCGACGCTGCACGGATACGGGTTTCTTTCGGTCTGGTGAAACTGTTACCCAGATACAAGGTGAACCGTTAATTGATTTTCGCGTTTCAAATGATTGTGCTTTGGCTTTTCGTCGCGGAGTTGGTTTCGAAAATGGATTTATCGAGAAAATCGCACCCGGATTACCGGAAATTACGGGCGAAGCATTTGCAGGTGGTGAACGCGGAGTTCTACGCAGGGGCGATCCTTTTTTCAAAGTTTTTTTAAGTGAAGCATTCATAATGTTCTCGGATATAAAGTTTCGTTTAACAGATTTTGATGTACTATTGGATATTTCTGGTGAATTGTTTTTTTTACCCACAAAATTAGCTGTTATTTTACGTGATGGATATCCACGGATCTTGCTGACATTAACCGATGGTCCTTTTGATGATGTACGGCTTTCGGTGGAACAGTTTAGTTGCGACGAAATCTTTACTTTCATTGGTGTTAATTGTTCCTTAGACAGTTTGCGCTGTGCGTTACCTGTTGACGACGAGATAGATAAATCCAAGGATTTTCGAACAGGAATCTTCGATGACAGAGGTGTTGTTGTAATTACAGATGCTGTATCATTTACATCAGACAAATTCAAACTGGAAAAACTATCTTCGGAGTTATGCGTTGGAGTAGACGATGCCATCTTTCGCTTTCGAGCTGAAGTGATTTCCAATGTTGGTGGACTTGTATTGAATTTACTGATAATGGCATTTTTGATTTTTGAGAAAATTGAAGTATTATCTTGATCTAGAGCACTTATTTCAATTTTATCTAAAATTTTCTGTTCAAGGGAATCGTAGAGCGAATTTTCTTGTTGTGCAGCTGGATCAACGTATATAGTGTTTTGTGGTGCCGCTGGTTGATCTCGATCAATAACTGCAATGTTTTCGTCTGACTCAGCTGAAGGATTGATAAGGTGCAGATGATCTTCCCAAATGTCCATAAATTCGCCTTTGCGATCTTGGCGTTCTTTGCGTGACAAAAGTTTTCGACCTGTTGGTGTCATTGGAGTCACGTCTATTTGCGGTTGCACATAGGGAACAAGGGCCGAAGACGTACGATTTACTTCAAATGCTGGACTAGTGAACGTTGATTGATTGATATTCATTTTATAGTCTAAATTCGGCGATTCGTTAGTGTAGTTCATGTCGTTAATCTGTTTCATAAATGTTTTTCCATAATCTGCCATTTTGATGGCAAGCAATTTTTGATCAAACATTGACAGTATATTTTCTTGAAGCGACGGAATACTTCGTTGGACATATTCAATTGATACACTGGCCGACGATCTGTTGGCAGCGCTGCTCGTGTTCTCTTTGTCATCTGCTTGGGCGTATGTGCATTTTGATATTTTCTGTTTTGATACTAAAACTTTGTTGCCTTCTGGTGATAGCTTTGAGACTATTTTGTTTCTGTTGGTGTTCAGAATATCAAATGGTTCGTCTTTGTCAACTACAATTTTGTCGACTTTATTTGATGGGTCTGAGTTTATTTTGATCATTTTGTTGTCTGTAGGTTCCGCTTTATCTGCTGTCTCCGCAGTGCAATTGGAAGTTTGGTTATTCATAATATTTAAAATAATAGCTGCTTCACCTTCACATGTTGACCCAGACGAGGTGATTTTAAAGTCAGATTCAAACGTATCAGAAGTTTGGTCTTTGGAGTCTGTGACCTGATCTTCTTCTAATTCCTTCGGAAGCTCTGCGTTAGATTTGTTAGAGTCAAATTCTAATAATTCAGAAGATCCCTCTTCTTTATCATCTTCGACTTCGACTTCCTCTGTTAGCTCTGGAATAGATTTGTGAGAGGCGAATACTGACTCCGCAGTGCAATTGGAAGTTTCAAGTGGCACTTCATCCGGAATCGGAACTACGGCTACTTCAACTGTTGACTCTGATTTTATGATTTCGAAGTCCGATTCTAGTGTATCATAAGGTTGGTTTGATGCGTCTGTGACCAAATCTACCTGCTCGACAAGATCTTTATCGGATTCTTTTGTTAAGTCTAGGTTAGTTTTGTTTAAATCAGTTACAAAAATCTGTTTTATGATGGGTGTAGGTTCCGCTTTATTTACTGACTCCGCAGTGAAAATTGAAATTTGATCTTTCACAGTATTCTGAATAATAATAAAAGCTTCTTCGCCTACACTTTGATTGTTGCTTTTGAAGTAAGATTCCAATGTATCAGATGTTTGCTCTTTAGCGTCTGTGACCAGATCTTCCTCCTCTGTAAGAATAAAGTCATTTGGAATGACTACTTCTTTTATTTCATTTGTGGAATGTGAATCGTTTGTATCCGTGACCTGATCTTCTTCAAGTTTCTCTAGTAACTCTGTGTTGGTTTTGTCAGAGTCGGATACACAACTCTGAGACATAGAAGTGCAATTGGAAGCTTGAAGATTTAAATCATTTGAAATAACAAATTCTGCCACTTCAGCTGTGTCCTGTGAATCTTTTTTACCCCTTGCCAGATCTTCTTCTAAATCCATTGTAATTTTCAAATCATTCGAACAAACAACTTCTTTTACATCAACTGTGAATTCTTTTGTATCTGTGGCCAGATCATCATCTGTTAACTCTTGGCTAGTTTTATTAAGACCGGATACAATGCTCAGCGAATCTTCATCTTTATTATTATCAGCAGACTCAAAAGTGCTACTTAAAATGTGCTGTTCTAAATTCAAATCCGCTTCACAAACTTCTTCGATTTTATCTACGGAATAAATTTCGTTTGTATCGGACATAAAGTGATCATCATCAGCATCCATCAAAATAGCATTCGATTCTTCTAATAAGCTATCAGGCGTATTCTCTTTAATAACATTAAATTCAATTGGTTCAGCAATTGCATCTGTAACAACCACTTCACCAACTCTATTAATGTCTGGATTAATAAGGCTTTCTCGAAGTTCACCGTGGTCATCTGTAGAAAAGTAGAGTTCACTAATAGATGTCGTGTCTATCGAAAGTAACTGAGTCTCTTTTGTGTCTGAGATAATATCATTATCGGCATCATTTGTTAGATCTCGGTTAATTGAACCTGACGTAAAATTGTCAGTAGACTCCTCTTTATAACATGTGGCAATTGAATTAGACTGCTTCGTAATCAGTACGTCATCTTCTATTAGCTCAGAATTAATTTTCAGTGAGTCGGCCATCAAGCTATTTGAAATTTTCTCATTGTTATCAATCAAAATCGATGGGGTAATTTTAATTAATTGTATCTCAGTTATATTCTCATCCACGACCTCATTTGAAAGTTCGGTTTTAATTTTTGATTTGGACGTCAGAATATCAGTTGGTTCGTCTTTTAGATTCGTGGATGTTTGTTGTTCTATATATGTATTCGTGATAACAACAGCTTCCTCGTATTTATTAGTTTTTTCTGAGTAAATTTGGATTATTTCTTCCGTTGTGCTATTAGACGATTCTTGGTTGTCTTGTGTTGATACGTAGGGTTCATTTGTAGAATCGGAATGCAGTTTGCTTGATTGATAAGTTAAGCTTTCATAAGTATCGTCTTTCTTAACTGTGGAGTTTTGAATGTAAGATGAGACTTCTTGTTCAATATTGATAACTACCACCTCCGTTAGCTCTGAATTAGATTTATTTGAGTCGGTCATTAAGCTGTCAGATGGTTCCAGTTCATCAATTAAATCATCGAATTTGGCCTCACCAACCTGGTTTAAAGTATAATTAAATGATTCGTTAGTTGCTTTGGACGTAGTTGCTACCGGCAGACTTTCTCTACAAGTTTTTTCTGATACTGAATCGAATGTAATAATTCCAGCATTTTCTGAATCAGTATCTTGTTCATGTTTAACAACTTTTTGTGACACTGTCTCTTCGGTGATTCTGTCCTCGGTAATTATTG
Organism: Bolitophila hybrida; assembly: GCA_027564075.1. Classification (NCBI taxonomy): domain Eukaryota; kingdom Metazoa; phylum Arthropoda; class Insecta; order Diptera; family Mycetophilidae; genus Bolitophila; species Bolitophila hybrida. The sequence goes on from JANSTU010005795.1 coordinate 12,696, forward strand.
GTGGCTGATTAGACTCATTCGGCAAAGCAATATTAACTGGTGGCACGTATTGGAGGTTTGTTGCTGTAGAATCAATTGAAACATCCGGTGAAAGAAGTAAAGAATAAAGAAATAAATAGAAATTTGCTTGCATCGAACTCAGCGTAACGATCTTGTCTCCTGGACCAGCAGAATTGTTTGTAGCAATTGTATCGGTGCACTCTTTGTTATTTTCCGTTATAGGTTCTTCGCTAATCGGTGAATCTTCAGACAATGAACTGTAAGATGTACTTGTTTCCTCGGAAGATGCTTTATTGTTGTTTTGGTTGTCTATTTGACTAGCAACCAAATTATCGTACATACGTCTAGCATTAACGCATTCGATTAGAATATCCATAATAATTCTGCTTATCATATATCTAGAAGCATCTTCAGACATAATTGGTTCGTTGAGTTCCGCATCGGATTCTTGGTCATATTGATTGTCGTTCGATGATGCGTACTCGTCCTCAGTGTCAATATTCTCATGTATTGTCACAAGTTTATCTTCATATAAAGTTAGATCTAATCGTTCATGATTATCTATAGATTTACGCGTGTGTTTTTCGATTTTCGTTAACCACGACCATTCCGTCAAGGGTTGATTTTCTTGAGGTGGAGACATTTTCATTCGTTTTCCATTGTCAAATTCAATTGAGTTGTTTTCAGTGTTGTATTGTTGTTTTATTGTATTGTACGTTCTCTGTTTGCGTTTCAGAAGATTTCGCAATATACAACTGCAATCGGTATATTTTTCTGTTGAGAAAAGCTCCTCCATGGAAATGTTTCGAGCTAATGGCGCATATTTGCATGGTGTTACTGGACGATGAAAATGAAAGGGATCTGGATTTGAGATTGGACTAAGAAATCCAAAATGAGAGTGTGTACGGAAAGGAGAACTATTTGGTGTAGCTTCAATGTCATCAGCAATCATGGTATTATATGGTACGGAAATGTCATCAATGTCATCGCGAAACGAAGTAAAATTACCACTTTCAATGTCATCTAATCGCACAAAATCTATTTTTGCATCGATAACACTCTGACTGTTGTTCAATTCTGCAAATACACTTTTAGACGCACTACGCAAGGGGCGAAGTTTTATTTTGTGTTGTAGTTCTTCGAAGAAGTGCTTTCGATCGATCGACGAATGTGCTTTGCAGTCTACTGAATTGTCGTATCCTTGAGTATTTATATTTCTTCTCGGATTACGCGGTGGTGTGAAGAAGGCAGAAGACAACGAAGTTGATTCGGTTAATTCAATGACGGTGTTAGTTAATTGTGCTGAAAATGCGGTGAATTTTGTTAGTAGTTTTTTTTAATTTTAAACAAAATTCACAGAACTACGTTTTACTATAAACAACTAGGCTGGAACTAGCGTATGGACTACTATGTAGGTTCATTTCAAAGGTACAAATTATTGATAAAAAATACAATAATACAAATAAGTTGGAACCATTTCCTAATTTAAAGCAAATCTCTTTAAAAAAAAGGGTATGAAGAAAAAACCATTAATAATATCTATCAAATAAATTGAGTAGTTCGCAATCATATTTACTGTAATACCATTTAAATGACCTTTCGTAGTTTCCGAAACTATTGGAATTCCTTTAAAAACTATTACGTATAAATAGAAATAATATCAATCATTATAATAAACTTATTGGTTCGATTTTTTTCTATCTCCTGAAAAAATATTATTAATAATACAAAATAGTTTTTTTTTCTAAAACGTTATTCTGTGAATTTGTATTTAACTAGTATGCGTGCTATGTGCGAGAGTAATAAAATTTGCTGAGTTTTTATTAAATTATAAAAAATCAAAATTCTCAACATATTTTCGGCAAAAGAAAAAAAACAGAATACAAAAAATACAATGTGTTACCTCTGCCCGTGGGCGGTTTGCCTGAATGTACTCTTTCCACGTTGAGAAAGTCGGCATTCGCTAAATAATTAAAGAAAACATAAAACAAACAAAATCTATAAATGTAAAATACTAAACTATAAAACATAAAAACAGCACAAACACAAACATACAATCCAAACTATAAACTTAAAAGTAGTAACTGATTTGTAGGTAGGTGTAAACATGCTAAATATTTTAAGATCTCACTAGCATATTGTACAATTTTTTGCCTAATAAATTTAAATATATTTTTCGTGCATATATGCATTAAAAAGCGCTCGTCTAGGTATTTTTTTTGTTTAAAAATGTTATGTTTTGAACGTGGGATCTTGCCTTTCATAGAAGTTTCTTAAATAAATTAGAATAAAAAAGGGTGAAAACCGAACTAGAAAATATTTAAAAACTGACCAATGGATTTCACTCACACAAATATATATGGGGTATATACATGGTCCAATGAAAAATATTTAAATCTCTACTGCTCTGAATACCTATTCTAATGGATTCTATTGCGGCTATCGTTCGCTTTAGGCATATCCACTCACCAGTTGATTAACTATCTTTTACATTTACTATTTATATATTTGTTTTTATTATTTATTGTGGCAATCACTTCCGCTTGGAGGTGGTTCGAAACGAGCCATCTAGGACATTGAAAACGTTTTTTTTATTAAATAAAATTTGAATTTTCTGAAGGGATCAAGACTTATCGAACAAGTACAATGGTTAAAGCCGATCAAATTGGGATAAATTAACAACATTTTTGTATTTGTAATAAATTGAGTTCGGTCGATTGGACTTACCATCACTGAGCACGACTTCGGGCTGACTGGGTTTAGGCGCTTGCTTGGTTTCTATTCGGTGGACTTGAGGTTCTGCAATATACAATAGATGTTAAAAAAATAATTATTTATTAATTACATATATTACAGATAATTAGATCACACATAACATTTTTTCGAAAATTTGAAAAAACAGATATTACGGATTTTGAATTATATTAAATGTCAATAATGCATAAATTGATTTCTAAACATGTGGTTAAAGCAGTTAAAATTTAAATTACGTCATGAACTTTGAAACTCGTTTTTCTGACTGGTCTTCACGATATCTCAGAAATGGTTAGACCGATTGTTTGATTTTAATGGTATTTTTGGAACCTGTATTTTTTTCTTATAAAAATAATCGAAAAAATATTTTTAAAAACATGGTAATTTATTTAATTTTAAATATTTTTGAATTATTCTGGCTCTGGTTTAGTTTTTTTGATTTCTTATAAGCTAATCAGCAGGAATAAGGAGGACCATTGACTATTTTTTTCGAAATCGATGATTTGCGATGATGTGGCTTACTGTTGAAATGCCAATTAAAATATAGTACGAGAATGCTAGGATAATACGCTTATTGATACAAAATAATAGTTTAAGCATCTTTACTGCTTAAAGACACAGAATGATCAAGTTTATGAAAAACTGCTAATTCGATTTAACCTTTGCATTTACAACAACAAGGAAACCTCGAGTACAAGAAGGGCGTCATGAAGAGACCCGTTTCGAAACTATGTATTCTTCCGAGAGATACACCTAAATTGTAACGGTGCAATCTTGTGTAAGCGCACTTTATTGAATATAGATTTGTATTATACGCCGAATAAAAAATTAAATAATTTAAGAACAATTTAAATATTCAGTGTTGTTTACTCTTGATAACATAAATGTTTTTGAGAGTTTTATACATTAACATAAAAAACTTGGACCTTTGTGTATTAATAAACGAGATAAACAGATAAACAAATAAACAGATAAACGAGATCTATCAAAAAAAGTATCATGATAAAGCCCCTCAAAAAATACACATACCCGATTCGTCTGCGGATTGACTGACAGCTGAGCTCTTTGGTGGTCCCGAGATTTGCAGCGAGCTTAATCCTTCAGATTCTGAGAAATCAGTATCGGTGTCTAAAAAAAGAATATATTATAAACAAAAACCGAATAAATTGATTCGAGCACTACTTACAGTCGCCGTGACGCTTTCGTTCAACCGTTTTCTTATAGTCGTTGATTTCATCATCTGTCACACAATCAAATGGATTTTTTGCGTACGGTGTCTTGTAGACGGTCGCATTGTGTTGGAATCCTCGTTGAATGATACCCTTGGATGCGGCACCCATCAGTACAACGTGATCACTGGCACCGGAAATGGTGGCGTCCTTAATGCGATTTGCTTCATCCCATGTTACACCCTCCAAAATGTGTGACTGTGGTCCTGCCGAGATTTTATCAGCACGACGATTGTCCTTGATCTTAAAAAATGTATGTTGCACATTATATACAAATTCTCCTTTATGTATTTTAAAAAAAAAATTACAAAATTATAAAACCGAAAACCAACTAATACTAGTACTATAGTAAAAAAAAACTCACAAGTTGTTGCAATCGCTTGAACTCCTTAGGATTGGTTCCAGTTGGCACGAATTGCATTGGGTGTTCGATGCGAACGGCTCCCGAGTGCGTTGGAGAACCATCAGTGACCCACTGCGCCAAAACGAAACGAGAAAGAAAAACGCACATTAGCGACAATCTTTGTATTTTTT
>JANSTU010005806.1:0-17207 GCA_027564075.1 Bolitophila hybrida
TATATAAATGCCGTTGGGACGGTCTCTTCAACTGCGTCACCCCTTACAAAAGCCTCTAATACACATATATACATAATACAGCATTTTCTGCAAATATCATGCGATTTGGAGTCACCCCCATCGCATTCACCAAAAATTGATGCGAAAACATGAATTCATTCTTTAGCACTTGTTGTCACAAGTTATGTACACCATACAAAAGCATTCCTTATGTGTGTGGTTTGCAAGAACTCAACCGCATGCACACGGCGTATGCTGAAAACAAAACAGACCTGTTGAATTGTTAATGAATTGCCAATAAACCCGCGTCGACAGCGCCTATTTGCGCTTAGGGGATAACGCACACACAGCCACGGTACGCTGTGGCTTTTTGGCACCCTTACGAGTATTTTTCAGATGACGACAAGACACACACACATATATATATATATATACATACATACAGCAATAAAGTATGTATACAACACTTGTTCCAGCTCATAAATACGATGTACTATATATATACATCTTACCCTCCCACACCTTTCTCTATTTTACAAAGCATTGTCTTTCTGGTGTGTGCGCATACACAGAGAGTGAGAGAGGTGAAGAGTTGTGTCATGCCACCAAACACAATAGGGTTGCTGATGAGAATACAGAAACTTGGGTGGGGGCAGAGCTCAAACAATGCGGCTCCGAATGACATATTGTCTTCGGAACAATCGGCATGCGTGATATCACGTAACCCCATAATGAGGGTCTTACACTTGTTGTTGTTGTTTGTTTTATGTGATTACAGTAAATTACAGATTACAGAGATTCGGTTTTCTAATGAACGTAGACGTAGATCGGAGCTTTTTCGTGTAGATAAAGGTGAGTGTCGCTTCTATATGTGTTGGCCTGTGTGTTAGCGAATAAAGCTGCCCGAATCCATTATTTTTAACAATTTTCGAACGCAGTCTCGGCCTCTGGCATTCAGATGTTTTGTCGTTTTTTCTTCGATTTTGTTAGGCGACTCCGGGTCTCAGCTAACATTTTTAGTCCTCCTTACCTCCATCTCTCCCTCCTTCCCTCCCTCCTTCAATTCCTCCCTCCTTCCCTTCCTCCCTCCGTCTCTCCGTTCCTTCCTCAATAACTTAACAATTGACAATGTCCATGGTTTGAATTGGAATCAGCAAATCCTTTCAACTGAACTTTTCCGATTAGAATCGTTGCCACAATCACGTTGTTCTACAGTTACGTAACGGCAAGACTGGGACTGCATGGCGGCATTCTGGTTAAATCAAGTGAATTCAGTAAACTGGATCGGTAACGCCGGTGAATCGTCCCAAACAGTGGTCAAGCCAGGATGGTTTTGCTGTGTGTTTGGTGGGATTAGAAGGGGATCATTCACTTTGAGCTGCTCCAATATGGCGGGACGCTTAATTCTACCATCTACTGCAAACAACTGGACCGCTTGAAGCAGGCGATCGATCAGAAGCGTCCAGAATTGGCCAGTTTTGTTTTATGATAATTATTACATGCGATTTGCGCCTGCGAACTGCGCTGCGATTTGGACTATTTTGACAATTTATTTTTAGAAAAGAAAACTGAAAATCGCCTCCAAATCGAGAAATAAATTAAAATATATAAAATAAATCGCAGAGGTCTACGATATCCCCTGATAAATGGCGCCTAGCTATAACATTTTTAGCCGTGAAGACTATTCTATTATGTGTAGTTGGTCGTATAAAGGTTATATAATAGTCATTGATACGACCATTAGTCATATAAGGGTTGTTTAATAGTCTAATATTCGACTATTAAAATGATTAGTCATATAAGAGTTCAATAAGACCTCTTAACGACCTTCTGAAATGACATATATGATATAAGGAGGTTGTTAGAAAACAATTATACAACTTCAATACGACTCTAATACGACCTTATTGTATTGGAATCCTCATACGACGTAATGGTCGTTTAATTCATTTTATATATAAGACTTTTACTTCTACTGTCAAAAATCATAGCACAATCTCCGCTTAAAAGACGCTTATACCATTCTAAAAAAAGCTTTATATGACCCCTACACGACTTAATAGTCGTAATAAACCGTCCAATTTGGGTCGTATTACGGCTCGTAAAAACGTCTTTACGGTTAAGTTATTGTCATATATTAAGTCGTTATACGACTAAAAATGTTAGCTGGGAGTGTGAATTCTGTATGATTGCCTCCACTGTAGCTCCTCGTGAGAGCATAGGTCAGCAGGGTTCTGTTCTCCAGGAATGTGGCTCCATTGAGTTCATCGGTGCCAGCGTTCTATGAGCCATGCTTTGCTTGATCCCTGCGAGATCGGTTAGTTCGCGGAAGAGCTGGATTCAATATGGTCATGTGGGAGAGTTATGGCTGTAGTTTCCGCGGAAATGTCTTCCATCGGGAATTACTCAGTCTATCTGGTATAAACCTGTCGATACAAGTTAAAAGGTACTTGTGCATAAGATGACAACGTTGATATGATTCCTCTTGTTACAGTCGCAATGATTTCGCTTGCGCTCGTATAGTTTGCGTCTGTACGCAAACGCCCGATTTTGCCAGACGCACAATCGCAATACGGACGCATTCCATGCGCAAAACGTAAAATTGTTTGACCGTTATACAGCTTACACAGCGGTCGATTGATACGTTCTGGGCTTTTCCTTTTATGACCAGAGCTCTGTTGACCGCAGGACAACAGGAACAAAAGGTTGGCTATACTGTTTGAGTTGTCACAATTGGATAGGAGCATAACTCATTTGGACTTTCCTTGATTTCCTTGATGGTTTCTGGTAGGCTCTGATCAGCGGCTTGTGGTCAGTCAGACTGGTGAATGCTATCGAAGTACTTGACCGCCGACCACATGGCCAACAATTCCATGTCGTACGTGTCGTATGAGCGTTCGGATGGCAGGTGGCGCTTACTGAAAGGTCAGCCCCGCAGTCCACGAGGAAAGTGAAGGTGGTTGCGGTATCGAAGATGAATAGGCGGTGTGGGCTCAGATCGCTGATGCCCCATCATTCAGTTTTTTGGTTAGTGTGAGTCCTCCTCATCCGCTTCGAGATTGGAGGAGCAGGTTGATCGACACCTACGAGCCCTCGCACCGAACTTCCTATGATAGTAGCACTTCTCGTTCGAAGCAGTGGGAGTGGAAGATCGAGGCTTGGCATTTCAAAGAGACTTGGAGCGAGCCCGGGAGCCTAATGACACGAGGTGTTTAATTAATTTTATCAACTACCCCATTTCAGAGCTCGGTTTATGTGGGCTTGCTGAGATATATCGCTTGATCCATCGAGACTTGGAGCGAGAACGTTCCTCTCCGATGAATGCTGCTTTGCGTAAAATGCGCTGATCTGGCACACAGTTTGTCAGCAGAGGGCTGCAAGCTTCGTAGTATACCCGACAATCCGTGCAGAATCTTCTCATACTTCGCATTCTGGCTTTCCGAGAGCTCAGCGAGGATGGCCCTTTTCAGCGTAGTCCATGGATTGGCAGGAGGAGGAGCTATAATTACTCCCTCAAGGCGGTTGACCATGTCCTTATAAAAAGTGGCCGTTGCGATGGCTGGCTAGTGAGCGCTCCAGGCACGTTGCAAAGCTGGCTTAAACGCATATGCTCTAGACGTCGAATTACCTGCGAAATTCGATCCACTTCGTCCAATGCTGCTGAACTTTGTGAGCTCAGGTGTTTAGGCGTATTCTCTGCCATGGCCGACATTACTGGTGGGGAGAATATACTTTTAGGCAGCGACCATGGCGGATTAAGAAAGTCACCGCGATGATCCGTCGGCGATGTTGATCAAAATTGGATTTTTTTGTATTTATATGTCATTCATCCTTTTAACACTGTCACTTTTAAGTTTAAAATTTACTTTTACTGTATCTTTGAAACACATTTGACGCCCTGTCACCCTTAAAGTGTTTATTTCGCTCAAATATTTTTATTTTTTCTATTATGTCAAAATTTTGAATCTTAAATATCATTTTTGACCGCATCCATATATCCAATAGGGCTTAAAAATTTGGCTATATCTATATAAACATAAAGCATGGGCTTTACTCGCCTAAGCTAATCCTGATTGTTTTATCCACAAATTATATGGAAACGAACAAAAAAAATGCGCTTCATCAATAAGGAAAATAGTGCATAAGTGGATATCTTTTAACCGATTCAAGCCAAAATTTCGCTAATTCTATGGATTAATAACAGAAGACACAAAATTACATAAAAGAAAACATAATTGTTTGACAAACAACAAAAAACGCTTCACAAAAAAGGAAGAAAAGTCGTGCCTAAGTGTATATCAACTCCAATACAAACAAACTCAAAACTCTGATGAAGCCAAAATATCGCTAATTATATGGACTCCTGATGAAAACAACAAAATCACCAATAAATCATAATTTGAGAGGTATTTGACAAACATTGCTTACAAAAAAAATCGCTTCACAAAAAAGGAAATTCCAAAAAAAAAATAGCAAAATTCATTGTAAATTGTATATCGAAAACTTATTTCATAATACGAAATTTATTTAAAAAAGTCTTATTAATTATACACTCTGTAGATGTGTCTCCATTCTTTTAATATTATGATATTCGAACAAATAAATAGTGCCTAAGTGGATATCACCACCCACACAAGTTTTTTTTTTCTAAATACATTTTTATGCCAAAATGTTGACATTTTTATGCATTCATAAAATACAATAAATAAAAACACACCGAAGACAATTTGAGAGGTGTTTGACAAACATGTATATGGCACGCGTGCTCCTCTAAAAAAAAAAACTAACAATAAAAAGGATGGAACCATACCTCCATAAATGAGTAAAAGATATAAGAAAAAACATCCGCCGCCACCGTGCTATCAACTCACGTTATTTCCGGATACCATGGAATTTATCAACACTCCACATTTCACATTTTGCTGTTTTGATTCTAAATAATAGATGCGCAAGATCGCTGAATATTACACAATTCCACAACTCCACAATACCTCGTCGCTCCATAAACAACTCAGCGCCACCCGTGGCCAACACATATTGTCGCTTATCTATCACCGAATGTCAAAATACGCATAAATTCACCAGGGCACCGCTAAACATTAGCCAGCATCACACAACGAACAATCGCATTAAATCCAAGAAGCTGAAAAAAACTCACACACACACACACACCAACTTGATATGTCTATATATACATTATTCACACTCACCAACGAAAAATAAAGAAAATAAAAATATAATATAAAATAATGGCGGTAAAGAAGACGTCGCGCTCCAGTAAGGTTTTATTTTTTTATTTTTTTCTTCATTCAGTGTATAGTTTCGCTGGTTTTACGACGCGTGCGCAAGAGCACCACACAGAACACTCAAAAAAACGAACTTGATGCACCTGTCAAAGGAATATTTATTTTGTGTGTGTGTATATATACTAGCGCGCGCAAGCAACATAAATACATATCTTTTTTTAATGTGGTGTACTTACGCTCTGAGCAGCTCTTAAATGTGTGTATAATCCGTATATATGTATACCAAATAAGATGCACTTCTCGCGTTTATTCACTTCGATATCGTTGGAAGCGCGGCCTCGGTGGCTCTGCGGCGGGAGGATGTGCTCACGCGCGCGCAGATCTATTAAGCGAGTCTTTTGTATATTATTTTGTATGTGTTTGCGTATGCGAGCGCACTTAATATAGATCTAAAGACGAGCGGCGTTGTTTTTGTTTTGATTGAACTATATATATATATAGAGAGAGAGAGAGTATATCAACTATTTTGGCTTTTATCCAGTTTGAAATGGTAGAAACAAATCGTTTTCATATACTCTAAGCACCAGATAAAAATGATTTTAATAAATAGTTTTTTGTTTTGTTGTGTTCTTTCTATAGAATATCACATACTAAGCAGTTTTCTGGTCAAGCTCAAGTGCAGCCTCTTATCACCACGAGCGCTCGACCTAGTCCACAAAAACACATTATATTAAATGCACACTAAGCGCCAAGCCAATCATTATAGACAAACTGGAACGAGATCATCGAACAGAACAAAAAAATCCACACAGATTTCTTGTGCTATTATAATGATATTATTCGTAAGCCTGTGTTGAAAACAATTGGAAAACGTTTGCTATCTGTGTTACGCAATGCTTAACCTAACGAACTATATAGAATATAGTATCGTAGCTCTGTGTATTTCTTGAAGATATGTATTCTAAAGATTACGAATGACTATGTGGCCTTTTTGTTTATTAATGTGTGTACTGTGTACAGTTTATTAGGTCATCTATACAAAATGTAACTTGCTCTCGATAATGAGATTTATATATTTATTAATTAGATGTACATTTATAATTTTTCAGAACAATGTCTTCGAAGCGGAAATCACCACCGAGCAAACTGGAGGGAGGCGGTTCAGCTGTTGCTCATATGGCAGCTGTTGCGGCAGCCACAGCCCAGCTTAACTCTTGTGGTGCCGGTGACATGGTCTTGCCACATATACACTCGCCATCCGTGGGCTCTGAGGTGGGCACATCTGAACCGGATGCAGACAGCTATCGTAGTTCATCACCAATCAGTGATATCGAACACATTCAAATCGGTATATGTGGTGATGCGAGTGACTACGAGGAACCGTGTAAGAAGCAACGGCTAGATATCAACAAATCTCCTCCCAACTTTCCGGTGAGTTACTTTATCAGTTTTACTAATTGCTTGATATAAAGTTGGGGAAAATAGAAAGCCATTATTTGAATTTACCATTGTAACTTATTTAATTAATCGAAGAAAACATTGAGGAAAACCTGAACTTGGCTTGCTTTTTTCGGTCTTGGCTCTTCCATTGGAATGATTGCGGGCTTACGTTTTGACGTACTAACCGTATATACCCATGTTTCATAGCCAGTTTCTTCATGGTATTAGTGGAATGGTACCACCAATCTCAATGTCAAATTTGCATGACATTTCATTAAGTAGTTTGGAAGTTATCGCTGTGTGAGTGACGTTGCGATCTGATCGTTTTGTAAAACCGTAAAATGACAGTGAGCCGATTGTGACAATTGATCAAAAGCAACGTCGTCTCGGTGATTCGGAGGCCAATTTGAGCCCAAAAACGCAAACATCAGCTGGGAAGGTCTCCAGCGAGACCACGTCAATGTACCGGCTCACTCATCGCTCAAAGCAATGGTAAAATTTAACGAATCTGTTTCCAAACTTGGAAAGATGGCTTCTGGGAAAGAGATTTTACTCAAATAAGGAGGTCGAGTTCGAAACTGTTGTCTCGACTCTAAAAAAGGTATCATGTTGGAGGTTCGTTGGATGAAAACTGGCCGCTGCTTCAAGCGCTCCAGTTGATGATAGTACAGGTCCGAATTGAACGTAAATCCCAACCATCCTGTCCGTTAATAATGGCTTGGTCAACGTTTTGGAGGCTTCGGCCACGACCGTTTGCGCTTCACTTTGTCGTATTTGACCAATTTTTCATCGCCAATCGCCATCCGCCTTCAGAAATGAGTCTATTTTGTGGCGATTCAGCTGTCGATACCGGCAAAACATTTATAACACCAAACATCAAGCTTTTTTGTCATTTTGTTGCCTATTATATGAAGTTTCTCTGCGATAATTTCTGTGCTATATGCTCGGTTAAAGTCATCACGGTCAAGCAAATTGCACATTTCCTTGTGATCCCTGTTCTTTTTAACAAGCAAAATAGATTTCCGTTGGTAAATGGCTCTCGGCAGTCCTTATAACTACCTCCGTTCTGTTTGAGATGAGCCATTATGATATCCAGTGAGAAACATTCTTTCCGAAAACAATTGTCGAATATCAATTCGTCGAAAAAAAAAATCGAATAACAATTCGTCGAATTATAATTCGTCTAAACACAATTCGTCGAAAAACAAATCGTCGAAAAACAATTCGTCGAAAAACAATTCGTCGAAAAACAATTCGTCGAAAAACAATTCGTTCGAAACCAATACGTCGAATAACAATTCGCTAAAAAACAATTCGTCGAAAAACAAATCGTCGAAAAACAATTCGTCGAAAAACAATATGTCGAATAGCAATTCGTCGAAAAACAATTCGTCGAAAGGAAAGGATCTCGATTTGGTCAAAACCGAACACAAGCGATATGTCTTTTTGTTTCGAATTAGTATTGCCAGATGCATGCTCAACAACGCTTCCACAACGTTCAACCTCCAGACCGAACGGTCACTAGCTCTGGCAGTCCAATCTTTGAGACCCCCATTCGACCAAAACGTTGGCCTCCCTGAAAAAGTGGTAGCCAACCAAAATAAAACTAATCTAGAAACTAAATAATTGATTTCTTTTTCCCCCAATCAATATCATCTCAACAAAAGTCTATTTAATATTGATATTTAACTTTTTTCTACAGTATATGCTACCCCCATATCCTGTGCTCAGCCCTCCATCACGTCGTACATCCAGCGAATGTTCATCGCCACCGATGAAGACCACCAATAACAATAATATCTGCAGTACCACCAATAATAATATCAGTAACTATCACCAGAGCAATATGAATAACAATCACACAAACAACAGCTACTTGAACAGTTTAATCAAGAGCTGCAGCAGTAGTAGTGGTGGTACATCAAGTGTTTCACCGACGACGACAACCAGCATTAGTAACGAGCACATGAACACCGGTACTGCAAATAATTACATGAGCAATGTGACCCAGCAGACGGTGCCACTACCGCCAATTGTCGTTAGTCAAGCAAACAATAACAATCACAAACAAATGCTACAGCAACCACCACAGTTATCACCGCAGCAGCAGCAGCATTATCAACAACTTCACAGTGGTTTCAATTTCAATATGAACAATAATTTGCTGAACAGTGCAAACAGTACATTTGGACAGACCGGCGGTGGCGGTGGTGCCAAACGTAGCATGGACGATGTACTTAAACGACTGACAAACAAAATGAAGGGCAGCTCAATTCGGGACGGCCGGAGACAAGAACAGCACACTCCACCACCAAACAGGTAAGAATATATTTATTACAATCTATTGCAATATTTTAAGTTAAATAATTTCTTTGTAAAATCCATATTGCTGGCTCGGCATAACTAACGGTAATAATCAGTTGCAAAAGCTTACTCGCAAAATAACATCTTCCTAAACTTCATATTGATGGCTCGGCATAACTAACGGTAATAACCAGATGAAAACGCTTACTCACGCGTACAATTGCAATATTTTGAGCCGTCATGCTTCTCGCAAAATAACTTTTTCCTAAAATCCATATTGCTGGGTCGTCATAACTAACGGTAATATTTGGAGCCGTCAAGCTTCTCATCTTAAAATCCATATTGCTGGGTCGGCATAACTAACGGTAATAACCAGTTGAATACGTTTACTCATACGTAGAATTGCAATAGTTTGAGACGTCGTGCTTCTCACAAAATAACTTCTTCCTGAAATCCATATTGCTGGATCGGCATAGATAACGGTATAACCAGTTGAAAACGCTTAGGCATACGTACAATTGCAATATTTTGAGACGTCATGTTTCTTGCAAAAAAACTTCTTCCTAAAATCCATATTGCTGGCTCGGCATAACTAACGGTAATAACCACTTGGACTGTATAAAATGTTTACTTGTTACATTTGAACATATTCAAAATACACATTCAGCGTACGACAAGCATGAATGAAGCAACCAAAACAAAAACTGAAAGCGATAGCCTTTTCAATCATTACCTTCAAACTATCATGACATAATCAACAGACTCTGTCCCAAGTGATACCTCAATCGACCAATCTCACAAACATGACCTTTTACCATATGGCTCCCTCTGTCTGTGACCTACATTTTAAGCGCACACCTTCATCGTATTTTTATTCAATTTTTACATTTCTTTTCATACCGACAGCTAGTATTATTCGACATCACAACACAACAACAAAAAACCTATTTCACAATAGCCAACCGTATATATATATACTTTAAATGCCTACAAGACATTCTCCCTGTACAATATACAGCTCCATACAATGAAGTCACAATGTCGTGTCGAGAAACTAACATTATGGAGCACATTCGTATTATACGAGAGTCCATAAATGCATCTTTGTACGACACACATGTCGTACAAAAGCGGTTTAGCATAATGTACTTCCCATCCTCTAGCCCCCCCCCCTCCCAAAAAAAAACACAACATAAACTCAACCGCACATACACACATGAGCACACATCATAAAAATGTCATCATTTTTATGTTGTTTCCTCTGCAACTGGGGGGTGGCTTCTGCTGACGAAAATATTCTCGGACTTTTCCGATTAATAATTCAGTTGCAATTTCATTGACACAACGGTCATTTCTATGACTATGTGGTTTTCGCATATATAATAGAAAAGGTTGTGTTGTTTTCGTTTTTTTTTTTTTTTATTATTATTATTATTTTTATTTTTCTTTTATATGGTGTGCACAACGAGAACACATTATCTCCCCTTTTGTGATGGCTGAATATTGGAAGATCTGCTTTTTGAATGGTTGTATTTATTCTAGTTTGTATGGATCGCATTCGAATGAGTTAAATTAGCTGAAATGGTTTTAGAGATGGAAAAAAAAGGGTGCATCTGAAAATCGGGATCGATTTGATTCTAAGTGGATGCTTTAGGACAATTGGTTTTTGTGGGTGGTTTGATTCATTTTCCTTTGTCACTTTGGCAAAAATAAACATTGAATCCTAGTAATAACGGCCGATATGTTTTCACGAATTTCTGCCATAACTGTCCAACTTTGAATTCTTTTGTACTTCCGGTTCGATTACTTCGTTGTGCTTGGCTTTCCTTATCGAATACAAGCTTGTGGTACGAGTCCTTCAGGTCCAGTTTTGAGCAGTTTTCACCTTCCTGCAACTTTATTGTTATGTATTTTATTTATGGAAGCGGGTGCCTTTAATTCCATATGCGGAAGTGCACTCGGTTGGCGGCCAAAGTCTTTATCGCCATCCAATTCGTTCCTATTTCTGCCCCCACATCGTTTTCGGTGTACTTTTTCCAGCGTTTGGACGATTTATCACATTTGGTGATGGCGAAGTGGTCTATTTGGTTCTCCGTGTCGCCGTCAGTGAAGACCCAACTTTGTGGCAAGTCTTGTCGGGGAATTAGTGTTCCACAGCTCGACAAAGAGGTTGGGTCAACCCTTTATTATTCGACCCTATCTTGGCGTTAAAATCAGCGCTGGAAATGGCGGCAAGGGTTGCCAAGAGTTCTTCGTAGAATTCGTACTTTGACGTGAGGTTCGACAACTCGGTACGCATGGAACAAGCGTGACATTACGTATCTTCGTTCTCAGCCAATGGTACCAGGAAATCAAAGTAGCATTGGCTTGGCGAGATAGAGCAATCCCAATACCGTCTCAATCGTTAAAATTGTCTAAATTTCATTGAGTTTGTCCGACGGCGATTGTAGGGATGGAACAGCTCAATTGCAGCAAAAAACAGTGTTCGCTAAATTTACCGTTTCATCCTGTCTTCATGGTTGGCTCGTGTAGCTCGCTTGGTTCTTCACCTTCGGCCCCGTGAACACCCACATCCAAGAACATCTGCTGCAACAAGCTTTTTCTGTCTTACTATCCGTTGTCCACGTATTGCACAAAAATATATGTGCTACACAATTAAAAACAGAGTTTGCGATTTGTTTATTGTAACGACGCTAAGTCCCGTTACCGTCTTATTACTACAATCTCCGGTAGATGTACACAAATCTATGTTCTTCTTGTATGTAAAATTTTAATTTTAATTGTCATTTTTGTCCGCATCCATATATTCAATAAACCTTAAAAATGTCTGTATCCATATAATAAATATAAAAAAGGATCAATAAAATCAATCAATTTTTTTTTCAAATTTTGTCCCTGATCATTTTGTAGTAGTACGTTTTTGTGGATAAAACCCCTATCACCCTTCTAAGGGAGTTTTAAGTTTGTATGTAACTTTTTTATTTGAAGTCATAGTAACAAAATAGAAAGTAAAATAAATAAATTATTTTTTTTTTATAAAATAAGTGTATCATTACATGTTACCATTATTTCCCCAAAAAGGATTTATAAAAATGGTCAACAGGCGGTGGTCAAAAAAATCAGTAACTCTAAAAAAAAAAACTACAAAATGTTCAAATTTCCTCTAATTATTTTGTAGTACTATGTTTTTATGGATAAAACCCCTATTAGCCTTTTAGGGGGTAAACTTAAAATATGTAACTCTTTTCAATTCATGTCATTGTAAAAAAATAAAAAGTAAAATTAAACAAATTACAGTTTTCATCAATACGTAGAACTACGTTTTTGGGTATAAAACCTCTAACACCCTTTTAAGGGTGTTTGTTTGTATGAATCTGTTTTATTTGAAGTCATAGTAAAGACATAAATAGTAAAATTAAATAAATGATTTTTTTTTTTAAATAAGTGCATCATTACATTTTACCGCTATCTCACCAAAAAGGAGTTATAAAAATGGTCAACAGGGGGTGGTCAAAACAAATTGGTACTCTAACAAAAAAAAAACTACAAAATGTTCCAATTTCCTCTGATTTTTATGTAGTACCATGTTTTTGTGGTTAAAACCCCTATCACCCTTTTAGGGGGGTTTCTGTCATAGTGAAAAAATAAAAAGTGAAATTAAATAAATGTTTTTAAATAAATGCATCATTACATTTTACCCGTATCTCTCCAAAAAGGAGTTACAAAAATGATCAAAGCGTGGGTGGGGTTGGTCAAAAAAATCGGTGCACTAAAAAAAAAATGTTCAAATTTCCTCCCTGATCAATATGTAGTACTACGTTTTTTGGGGCACATACCCCTGACACCCTTTTAATGTTACTTCAAATAAAAAAAATAAAATTAATAAAAAAATTAAAAAAACATTCTCCGAGTGTGTTAGAAAAGCTGTACAAAATCCATTTTTCTATGAAAAGATCCTGCGACATCCAAATAAACTAATTAAAGTTGAAAATGTTACAACAAATGTGACCACACTTCATTTGTTGAAAATGCACTTTCCTAACAGTCAAATTGTTCTTTCATTAAAGTTGTCCAGAACAACGGTATCTGCCGGTGCAGATCTGTCGCAGCACATGCTCAGTAGATTCTTCTAGGGGAATACGTGATGTGTGCCCACTTCAAGTGAAGTTTTGTCGAAACTTACCTTGCAAGTGACAATTCTCGGAGGCATTAGAGCCGTACCTCTCTGCAGTCCAAGAGATGTTACAGCACACGGTCCAGGCTACCAGCGGTTCGGCATCCTCTCTTTAGAGGAGAAGCTGCAGGTGTTTGAGCGTATGATAACGTGCTAGCGAGAAGGGAGAGCCTTCCATCCAACGACTTTCGTGAAGCGCTCCGAACAGTTGTTCGTGAGTACAGAGCTCTCCTGAGGTACGCCAAACGGAGCGACTGGCAGAGGTAGACAAAATTGGTAACGAAACCCTTAGGGATCTGTTCACAGGTTCTGTACGGGAAGGCGACCACGGTGCAGGCTGCACGCACCACGAGTAAATGGCACCTGGGGTGAAGCGGTCGACGTGTTGCTGGATGAGTTCTTCCCTCTTCCGCGGCTGAAGGATACATCCAGCATGTTGGAAGGAAAACCCTTCACTTTGGAAGATGTCGACTTGGCTGTGAGGACCAACAAGAGAGCTAAATCTCCGGGACAATCAATTTATATGTAAATTGATGGCAGCAATGTCCCGTTATTCCAAATGATTATTCTATTTATGAAATGGAATAGTGGAACCTACTGATTTAAAGTTCTACATTCGAGAAACACGTGGACCTCACAAACGCCAGCCAATGCAGTAACCAACTCGGCTATAGCGTCATTGGGCACAAACTCAAGTGCGCCCTCTAGTCTAAAACTTGGCACTAAAAAAATACAATAACTATTAACCCCCACAACACATCAATCATCTGCCGTCTACTGAAAATTGTTAAAACTCTCTCTCTCTCTCTCTTTCTCTCTCTCTCTCTCTATATTTTTAAACTCACAACAAAAAGCACGTAATCAATATATAATATAATGTTTAAACCACGCGCGCCATACAAATAAACAAATCGTGATTATGCGATTGCGTTCTATAAGCAAGGGTATCCGGCTCGTTGATGACGGCAAAATAAAACAACAAAAAATATAATAAAAACATTAAAAATTAAAAAACAACAAATAATGCTAAAATTGTGTGTGTCTGTTTATATTAGATTTGTTTATTATTTCATTTGCACGAGCTAGAGAGCTGATAATGGCGAAAGCAAAAATACAATGAGATTGTTATATATACAACTAAATAAATATAATTATATATTGCATATTTTACGGTCGCGATTGTTATGTAATGTGGACCTGGTGGTTGAACATCTGATCCGACTTCTCCATTTCTCCATCATTAAAGCGGTTAATGGATCCATTGCAATAGATAAAGACCATACAATCTAAACCGAAGACAAAACGTTTTAATACATCTTATCAAGTTTTGTCTTTGCATCTATACTTTCTTGCCGAAAACATTTTTTTTGATGACAGAGCACACAATATACACGAACACATTGAGCGAGATAGATAATGCGCCACAATAACACCATTCTAATGCCGGTGTTATCACAGAGCTCAAAGCGCAAATGTCAAGTTGATGTTAGACAAATAAAATCGTTTTTTCCACGGTATCTCATATTCGTGGCTCGAAATGTGGGTCAAATTATATCTGGTATATATTTTAAATTAAATCTTGAACACAATATTCTTGTATACAACTTCAAATTTATTACGTTTTTAAGTTGATTTCATAACAAAAGATTTTTTTTTTCCTTGCAGTGATAATCGTACGGACTCAACGGGTGGAAACTATACGGGCAGTGTGCACGAGAAGGAGCGCAAGTTAAATGAGATGATCCTGCAGTTGCAGCTCTTCCGCGAACACCTGCTGAATCGGGTAAGTGAAGGATTATTTATTTTCTTTTCATTCACATTTTCTAGAAGGTTTAAATGATGGTCTCAATTAGGTTTATCTGTTTTTTGTTGTACTATTATTCACATTTCTTGCTTTTCTCTCTTGGGCGGCTATGCTTCTGACCTTTTATTAGCTGGTGGCTCATAAATGGTCCTTGTGCTGGATGGCCGCCGGTGGCTATTCGGTGAGATTTACAATGGTGACGCTCGACTGACATTAGTGACGTTCTACCGACTCCTTTTCCGTTGTGCCTCTTGCGGCGGGAAATCGCACTAACCTATATAATAAACTTAAAACTAACATGGATTGCGTCTACAACAATTGTTTCTCAACTCAAAATTATAACTTATAACTTTTATTTTTCAGCAAAATTGCGCACGCAATTTGAGAAAGATGTTCAATTAAATCAAACAATAATTTTCTCATTTCACCTTACTCTTATTGCAGATTTTTGAAATTCTCACATTTCACAACAAGCAATAAAAATTAAATTTTGTTGTTTTTTTTAACGTGAAAAGAAAGAAATAATCAATGTCCATAGTACGAAGTTTTGGGATGTTTAAGTGTACACTCACAAGACGAATTCTCATATTTCACTGACAAGCAGAAAAAACTATTTTCGGTCTATTTTCTACTAATTAATTAGGAAATATTCTCTTTTTGAAGATGATTTTGGATATACGTATTTAATCTGACCCCAAACACAGTTCTCATCTTTCACCATAATTTTTGTTTAGCTTGAGTAATTAAGTAATTCTCATCTTTCACTTATAAGGTGAATTTCAGATTTTGTGTTTTTTTCTCTTCCAAAACGTTTTTTTATTTATTGTTGAGTGAATTCTCATCTTTCATCGATGAAAAGTTAATTTTCTTTTTTTAAACTCACCAAACGAATTCTCAAAAAACAATAATGTTGTTCTAAATAACGGTTTTTATGGTAAAAAAAAACTTGTTTGGAATTCTCATCTCTCACATTCTCATTTCCATGTTATCTGATAAAATTTTAATTTTTTTTTTGTTTTTCCTAGCAACAAAAGATCACTCCAAACAAATTCTTATATTTCACTTATTATAAGAAAAACAATATATTTTGGAGTTTTTACACCTTAAAAATCAAGAAACCAAATCTCATCTTTCAACGATAAAAAGTCAAACTAGACAATTACTCATCTCACATTCTCATTTCCATGTTGAAACTCACTAAACTCATATTTCACAGAAATAATTATTTTTGTTTGTTTTTTTTTCAAACAAATTCTCATTTTTCACTTATAAAAAAAAACATCGTAATTTTGTCTGGTAAAAAGTAAAATGTTATTTTGAGTTTTTTTTTCAGGTAAAAAGTAAATTGTAATTTGTAGTTTTCACACATTGAAAATCTCATCCTTCATCTACAAAAAAGTCAAACTAGACAAGTACTCATCTTTCACCGATAAAGAGGAACATTTCAATTGTACTCTGAAGTTTTACTCTAGTAATTTAGAGGTTTTCGTGAATGAGTTTTGTTTTAGAAAATAGACTCTTTTCCAGTGAGGGATGTTTTGGGATTTTCATTAAACGCATTCTCATCTTTCACTTATAAAAAAAAACAATTTTCGAGTTTCTAGTTAATTTTTTTTGTAATAATACGCTACTGCATTTTCAACGTGAATAACACCAAAGAAAATCTCATATTTCACCGATAAAATGTAAAATGTCAAACTAGACACTTTCTCCTCTTTCACCGATAGAAGAATAAAATGTCAATTTGTGTTTGCACATGTTTTTGATAATAAAAAGTAATTTGGAGTTTCTATTCTGACGTTTTACTCTAGATTCGTATCATATTTTTTTCCATCATCCAGTTCATCGAAGGTACTCAAGACCAAAAATGCAAATCGTAATAGTAATAAATTCTCACAGTTTCTCTCGCCTTTTTCAAACATTTTTACAATTTTTTTTGATATGACAAATAAAATCAAAAAATTTCGATAATAATAACACAAATAAAAAAAATAGAACAATCTTACCGTCGGCAAAAAAAAATGCCCATTTCCGCATAGACGTGGTTGGCTTCAGTGCACACACCCAGACCGTCAAAAAACACACTCCATTTGGCGCTGTCTCGTTTTTCGCGCACACCCACGCAAAACAGAGTTCCTCCCCACCCCCCACCATTCCAACTCAGCGGATCCTAACGGTCTGGACTTCTAATATCCAAAAAAGCTGATCTAATGGTCTGGACTTCCTCTTAAAAACTTAT
>JANSTU010005817.1:0-17203 GCA_027564075.1 Bolitophila hybrida
TTACTTAAATCGGATGATTGTAACCAATTTTATGAATAATTGAAAATTGAATAAAAATACCGCAGGACTTTTTTGACATCCTATTATAAAGAAAAAACTTTAATATTAAAATACATATTTTTTAATAAAGAGAAGGTAGGATAAGAAAATTCTGCAGAACACGGTCAACTATTTTCAATTAAAACTCTATAGGAGAGCAATAAAATTCATTGCATACCAATTTCGCTGCGCCTAAAAACGATATTTCAAACAATGTTAGGTAAATATTATTATTTATTTACACCGGTGAATGTACACACTTCCAACCCACCTACAAACTGTACACCTGTACTTTGTATTATTCGCCCACATCGCCCACTTGCAGCAAAATCAATATCAATAATAAAACCGTTGCTGCCGGCTGCATATATGATTTACAATTTTATAAATACACACAATACACGCGCGTGTGCATCAATATTTTCTCATAAATCAATTTTCCATGTACACATATTTTCCAGATAATGAAAATTGATCACCATCGAGGACCGGTCACCGCCGTCAAAGTTAGTTCTGCCAGCGATGTGCTGGTGTCGTCCAGTCATGACGCAACAATTTGTCTGTGGTCACTGGAGAATTTTACATTATTGAACTCAATTCAGCTGGTCAGCCCCATCATGAATATACAGATTTCCAGTGATTCGGTAAGTTTGTATATCTAGTATATGTAAATATGTATGTCTATGTAGAACTTTTAGAATGTTGATAGAGAGTTTTGTTTGAAAGATGAATGGCGAATGGTGAGAGTCCAGAGAGTTTACGTCTGCAAACACAACAGAGAAACTTTATTATTGCATTCGGTATTTCAGCAGCGCATATTCTATATGGTTTTCCTAGAAACATATTCTAATTAATAAAGCACTTACGAAGCAATTTCCTATATAACTTTGACCGTCGAATTGCATTTCGCCTGTATATGCAATTAGTGTTTACAAAATCTAATTATAATATAACTCAACTTATATAAGTAAATATTTGAGTTAGAACAAATTCCAGACTAACGATCCAAATAACATCGCATAATTATTATCGAAACGTATGTGCACTTGCAAACAGCAGCTGCGCGTGGGCGTATTAGTTTAATTTTAGTTAATCGCGTCGTTTAATCTAAATTCCATATAATTTATGTTATAAGTATAGCTTCTATTTATTATGGAGCATTTAGATTATTTTAAATGAGACATTTTATTCAATTTACATAAATATTATGATAAGTAATATAGCAAAGTAGTGGTGTTAGCCGACGATACATTATAAGTGCCTGCTGAAGCTGAAGCTTTCTTAATTTATCTTTGGCTTTAAAAATACCTTTGACACAATTTGACACAATTTGACATACTACTCAAAATTATAAGAGACAATTGACAATTTAAAGGTCCTTCTAAAATTAGATAGAAATCGTTTTTTGTGGGCCCAAAATTTGGATTGTTATAATGGTATTGATGAATATCGTACAGTCGGTCTACATTATTGGATCTTTGTGAAATTAGTGTATTTTTAATTTACATTAAATTTTATATTTCGGAAAAATGGACAGTTTTATTACTGTTGTTTAGAGTTACTTACTTTACTTTAAATATAAATAAATTGTGTACCTTTTTCGTGACATTGTTTTTAGGGTGCGGGAACGTTCAGATTCGCGAAAATCAAAAAATAAGACTGGCGTAATAAATTCTATGTATAAAAGTTAATTTCAGATTGTTTTTTTTTAAAACACAAAACAATACACCATATATATTAAAAGGCCGTTAAATATTTTTTTGAGAAAATGATCGTTCGAGCATTTGACCAGCTCCCTATTTTTTTGAAAAATTTCGACGTGGATTCTAACTAAAAAAATGCGCATAGATTAGGCGCTGCTGTTGAAGCACCATGCTTATCGGTTTACCGAAATTTAATCATTTCCGTAGTAGACGTAGGGGGAAAGGTCGTTTTAGATCGGTTGATGTTCCGTAAAACATTCATGATTATACTGCATGTATTATCGTTAGATTGAGACATTCTTAGCCATTAGTAGTGGGGATAGCATGCTAAATACATTCGATATTATCAATTAGCCGTAAAAAAAAATAATTGAATCCGCTCTTTTTAACAACTCCTCTAAAAAGTCAATAATGAAATGCGGTATTTGGAAACATGTCTATAGTCATCAATTCATTTGCCGCAGGCAGGATAGTATCGGGCAATGGACATTGCGTCTCCTATCCCAGTAACATCCGCTGAGGAGTAACGACCTCACGCAGCCGATCTTTCGGAGATGTTACTGGGCAATGCACATTGCGTCTGCTATCCCAGTAATGTTTAGAAGAGGAGTAATGCCCTCACGAAAACATCCGATCGTTTGGGGTAGGCCCGTATAACCCTAGGTCGAGTACAGTCTCGGCTGAAACGGTTCACCTAGTCTTAACTAGGTACCGCGGGGATGGGGAGCCCCAGTGAATATAAATAAAATCGTTTTTTTTTATCTTAGACAACAAAAATATTTTGTTAAACTGAAAAAAAAAAAACCTAAAAAAAATGTAATTTTAAACTGGAACTTTGTGCAATAACTTTGTACCTTTCAAAAATGACAAAAATTCATAAATGTTATTGCTGACTGACTTTATATTAGCTTCATCAATCTCACCACCATCAAATCTAAATAACACCCGTTTTCTTCTTCACATCCTCTCGCTTTATAGATACCCCCACACTCTAAATATTCATCAAAATTAAATTACGAATCCTTGAATTACACCGCATGTAAAAAAAAAACTGTAAAAACTCAATATGATGGTAATTTACAATCGGCTCGAATTTGTCGCAAATTAATTGTCTGCGCGTGTTAATGTGCCTCGTATACCAATGCTAAATTGGCCAATTGAGCCATGCTCGACTCGGATGAGACATTAAAACCACGAGATAAATCGCGAAGCACCGGTACAATTAGAGAATGATTAGACAAACCAGAAAAGAATGTATGTCATTGGAGATTTAACGAGAAAACTCTATAAATTCACACCTGGATGAATGGAAATATAGAAATCATACGCCTATAAAATAAGCACCATTATAGGAAATTATTCAAGCAATCTATTGATTTAATTGCGCAGGCAAACAAAACGCTATTAATTAGGGTGGCTTTTAGGAGCTATACATATGTGCTTTAGAGAGGATAATGCACGCGTTTATTTTGTAAAGCGCGACGTATATTGTTCTATTGCAAATAAAGGTATTATTAATTGGAACGTATTTAGTTAATCGGAAAAATTGATGCGAAGCAAATTGGAGGGTTCAAAAAAAATGTTTTCAAGAGCGAAAGATATTTTTTTAAACAAGATTTGAATTCTCATAATATTTAAGAAATAATAATTTGTTTTAGTAATATTTAAATAATTAAGACTATCGTAATCATCATGAAAAACACAATATCGTACAAATTCACAATAGCATGGCCAAAGCGCCAGCTTTACTGCCATCTACAATGAATTCACCGTACTAAAAAAGTAAACGCACACATATAGTTGGAAAAGCCGCCGAAAAGCGCCATCTAACTGTATTTATATAAAACTAACATGTGGAAACTCCATTTCTGAGAAGCAAAGCTTTTTCTGAATTTATAATGTTTTTATTACACGAAAACCTGTCAATTTCCTCGTTTTTATAGAATCTATTATTTCCATTTTTTTTTAAACTTCTCTATAATTTATAATTTTTTAAATATTTAAAAAAAAAAAAACTTACCTTGATAACATGTGGGTTTCGTTCGATCTCCTGTTCGGCATTCTCGCTCAATGATTCTGCTTCGCTTAGCCAAGCCAGAAACTGAAATTAAAACAAACATTTAATTTTTTTATTTAATTTAAGAAATAAAACAGTTTTTCGTTTAATAAACATTTAGTAAATGATAATGGTGAATAGTGAAGAAACGTCCTGCTGACAAGCCTGACCTTAAAAGTTTCTTCCAGATAAGGAAACAAGCATTTTGTTTGTAAACAGAAAACGTATACACAAAATTCTACATTCGGATCGTTACTCGGTTAATGCTTATCAAAATCCAACAAAATGAGCAGTAGATAAGAAGAATTCGCGGAATGTCGGACAAGTGTAATCGTCAATGAAGTGCTCTCTAAGATCCGTTTACTTAGTAATTATAATTTGTTTTATATTTGTCAATATTGTCATGACAAAGGGAGGCGGCGGAAAAGGCCATGGCAAAGGTGGAGCCGGAGGCCATCATTCATCATCGCATTCACATATAGCAGCCAAATCGGCAAGTTGGTCCGGAAAATCAACACACAATGCACACCATCAAAACCCGCGGAATGGTCACAGCAATGTTGCAACATCATCTATGACGTGCAATATTTGGAGCATCGTCGGCGGATTAGCAACAACTTTATTGGTTTCAGAGCTACCAGTCGGCATCTTGTTGAATATATAATATAACATGTTTGGTGATTAAGTTTAATTTATATCAAAAGAGGGTAATACACAAAAATACATCTAAATATAATTTTTTTTTTTTTAAAATACATCAAAAATAATTGATAAGAAAAAAGGAGTATTTGGGTAAAAAAGAAGATTCAGTCAAACTAAAATTAAAAAGGAGGTTTGGAAGGCTATTCCATTTGAATTCAATTGAAATATGCCAGCTGACATGTCTCAAATTCACTAAACACAGTGATAACAGACAGATAAATCTATATGAATTCTCAGAGAGTCAAAGATCTGTGTTTATACATATAAAAATATACGTATTCATCAGAATTAAATAGCTCATTTCAGTAACTTAATGACAGCTCGATGTGTTGTGCTATCGTGTAAATTCAATATGGTTTAAAAAATACACAAACAAGTGCATTTTTTCAGTATTTTCGTGTAATATCAGTACGTTTGAGCTTTTTGCTTTTGTTCAGAATTTTATTGGAAGAGCTATTGAAATTTTACCATCATGAAGTGTTTATATTTGTCTATATGGATTATTCTGATAATATTCTATGTCGAAGACACTGTGGCAAAGAGAGGCGGCGGTAGATCCTTTTCGAGAAGTCATGGTGTGTCCAAACACTCATCGACACACTCTAGTGGATCGGGAAAAAGCAGTTGGTTCGGAAATTTTTGGGGCAGTAACACTGCATCGAAAACAGCAGCAGCTCAGTCCAGTTCAAATTCTGTAAAATCGACGAGCAATGCAAATTATCCACGCCAGCAAACTGGTATTCATCAACCTGCAGTGCAGCCTAATACTGGACATTATCCACACTATCAAGCTGGTCATCAATACCCACATACTGGTCAGACGTTTGGATCGTATCCGAAAACGTACAGCACACCACAGTTCGGAAGTTCCTATCCAGTTTACTCGCATCAAACGCAGTACCACAGCTACAGTCCATTATTCTATCCAATTTACTATGGTAAGAGACAGAATGTGTAGCAGAATAGAGTATATAGAGTATATATATAATAAACGTTTTTTTTCAGGACCTCATTCCTCGTATTCAACGTACACTTCGCACCATTTCAGCAGTAACTATAATAGAAATCCAACAAAAAGTACGTCTACTACAAATACAACAGATAAAACTGTTGCTGCAGAACCTATAGTTTTTAAGAAAAACACTGCCAACAATGAATCGTTAATAGTTGGAGTGGATAATATGGTTTTCTATGGGCATATGGTAGCTGATCAGCATATAACGGTGATGATTGTAGAGTAAATGGGCATGATTGAATTTTAATTGGAATTGGTTTAATTGGTTTAAACTAAGACTTGTTTTAAAGAACGTTACGAACACTAACATCTAATGTATGATTGTTTAAATAAAAAAAATTTGAATGATCAACTGTTTTCATTTTTTTAGATTAAAAACTAGCCAGAAAAACCAAAATTATAATAATATCAAAAACAAATCACGTCGTTTATTTGAACAAAAAAAAAACAATTTTTTAATCAATGGGTATTTAAATTAGATGTGTAGATTTGTACGTTGTTTTTTGGGTTTTTGAGATGAAGATTGTGTTTGTGGTAGATTCTATAAGTTGAGTGCGACATGTAATCTAAAGGTGGTCGTGGTGTTGGTGTATGCTATTTTTAAGGTTGTGCTAGATTTTATAAGCCAATTCGGTCAAATGGCCTTTAAGCTAAATGCCTTATCGACATAATAAGGTCAAAAACATTCCTATTTGACCAAAAATTGGGATTTTTCGGAAGTAACATGATATTAAAAAAAACATGATATATAATTTTTTTTTGTTTAGTAAAGAAGGAGGCACAATGTATTTTTAGATTATACAATAGAAAATAAAAATACTTGTGGAATACAGACGAACCAAATTGGATCATCTACCTACTCTTTTATATTGTTACAATACACAAACACATTTTCTAGCTTAAAAATTCCGTCCCCCTAGGCGCATTGCGCCTACACAGATGTATCGATAGGCAATTTAGCGAGCTTCACTATAGCCCGTTTGAACGTTGTTTGTTTTGTCCTCACAGTGACGACACGTACAAGTCCGTCTGGTCCTGGATAGACTTCAAGCACTTCAAGACTTCAGACCGAGAGCCCATTGGGATGGCCTCTGGTTGTCCTCCCTGAGTAATACCAAGTCTCCAACCGAAAAATCCTCTTTAACTTGTTGCCATTTCGCCCAGTATCGGCAGCGTCGGTTTGCTGTACATGCGCAACATATGCTTACCGAGACAATTAAAACAGCGTCGGCTGCTGGCAACGATTTGACGACGGTCTTCTACGTGCATCCTTTTGAAGTCCATGCAAAATTGAAGAGCGAACCTTATTGCGTGGTACTGACTGACTGGTGCGAGCGGCTAATTGGATAGTGCGAGTGGTTGACTGTCTCTGCGAACTACATATTTGACCAATTGCGCTTAGCGAGCGGACTCGACCTTAGAGAAATGCATCCATTTCTGGTCAGGTGGGGAATTCCGTGGTTACTGCCTGGCTTTGTCCCCAAACTTTCACTGTCAACGCGCTCAACGACGATGAACACGATGAAAGCACCCTACGTATCCGTTGGTCGTACAATATTGGTCAGGGACCGCAATGAACAGGCCGTCTTGTACATTAGACGCCTCAGGTCATCCGCTAACTCTTTACACTTGGGCATGCTGGTGAGGTTCATCAGGTGGTACTGAACGAGAACTTTAGGATTGTCGTACCTGTCGTTGAGAAGCTTCTCTTCAGCTTCACCGCGCAAGAAACCCTTCAAATGCTGCACTGGTGGCATGGACTCACGGATATAGAATCTCTGGGCAAAACAGTCTCTGAAAGCTTCCTATTTGTCCGGGCTGCCGTCGAATGGGCTGATCTGCAAGATGGGCAACTTGATACTGTTGGCAGCACCCGTGGAGGACTGACCATTTGCAGTTGCCATTTTGACGCGGTATATAAGAAAGTGGCAGTGCGCAAATACGAAGCTTGCATGGTTCCTAGATCCGCCATAACCTCTACGTCGGACTCACCGTGAGATATTTTGTCCACAACCATTTGCTTAGTTTGGTCGTACAGCTTTTCCAGGTTCCGCTGTTGAACAACAATAGAACCTTCTTCGGTGGTTTCTGTGTTTTCGTCAGCAAATCTCCCGATCTCCAAATTAAACTATCTGAGCGTGACTTGCTGTGGCTTTAATATGTTAGAAGCGGACGGTCTTAGCAGGTGCGCGAGC
Organism: Bolitophila hybrida; assembly: GCA_027564075.1. Lineage (NCBI taxonomy): Eukaryota > Metazoa > Arthropoda > Insecta > Diptera > Mycetophilidae > Bolitophila > Bolitophila hybrida. Next base: position 7,711 of record JANSTU010005817.1, read on the forward strand.
AGGTGAGAATAAGGCACCAGATCGAGACTCCAAATGCTCGTCGAGTCTGGATGCCGCTTTATAATAATACTCCTCTACCGTATCATAAATACTTTGCTGCTCTACAAGCTCAGCGGGACCTGCTCGTACCAGAACGGCAAATTAAGCATTGATGTTGCTGTAGTGGCGGTGACGGACTTCTCGAAGGTGTACGCCTTGATGATGTCTTTATTGCACTGGTCTCTGCGTTTAACATCCATGTTCTGTGTTTTCACTTATTTTATTATTTACTTTTGTTTTTCACTTATTGTTTATATACTTTGATTTTTAAAATAATATTCGCACAATGTACACAAACTCAACTAAATGTCGCACAAGGACTTGCGGTAATTCAGTGCCGATGAACCGAAACGGTGGTTTTGTGTGCTGAAATTTTCGATTTCGCGGATATCCGACAAAATCAAAACTTTTCTAGCTTAAACACCTATCTAAAAGAGCCTACTCCTCTTTCACTACCACATAATTTAAAATCTATGAAAAACCACGTCTACCATCCACAAAATAGAACATCTAGAACTCTATTAAAATTCGTTTCTGAAAAAAACCATTCCATTTTTCAAAATTTATACAATTCTTCAAAGTAATAATATAACATAATATATGTACATATCTCACAAACAGAGTGAATCAACTTAACCCCGAGTAAAAAGTAAAAAGTAAAGTGAAAAAATGGATGGGTGGCGGGAGTCTATTTTCAAAACCCACTGATATACAGGATGTTTAAAAATGTGTATTTTTATTTGAACATACCATTCCAAATTAAACTATATCTTCTACACAATTTATTTAGTAATTAAATGACAATATTTTTACATTTAATTGTTATTATTATATCAGTTTTAGATTTCGAAATATGGCTCTTGAAAGCAATTTTTTTTAAAAATAATAAAAAAATTTTTTTTGAAGATTGCAACTTATGTGAAACATACAGTTTTAAAAGGATTTTTAAACGTCCTCTTGATCATTGATTCATTGTAAGTGGCATCTGTTTTATGGACTGATGAAGCACAATTTACCCGAGATGGTGTACAGAATCTACACAATTACCATAGTTGGGCACATGTAATAAAAAAAATCGTCCCATCTCTAAACGGTTAAGTTTTCAACGCGCGTCGGCGAGATTGTAGTTGAGGCTATGTAGGAGCCCCATAGAAGCAGTGTTATAGCGTGTTATAAAAAATCTGCAGCCCTGTTTTAGTGTTATACTGTGATATAAGGTAGGGGTTAACGAATATTACATTTATAGCCCATTTTTTTGTATTTCCTATGCAATTTTTCCTATATAAACGCACAAAATATGGAAGCGCTACCTATCATTTAAGCAAAATTTTATCCAAATCCGAGAAAAAAATTAAGAAAAAATTTAAATATAAAAATATTGTCATTTAATTACCTACAAAAAAAGTGTTATCTGACATGGTTATGTTTATACCCTCTGTAGGTGGGATACCCTGTATAGACAAAAATATGTTTCTATAGCTGATGAAAGGAAGTCAGATTCCGTCAAATTTAAAAAAATTAAGTTTTTAGTTAATTTAATACAAATATTTGTTCAGTCTACTTCCATTTTATTATCAAACTATGACCGTCATCCCTGACATGATGAAAAAACCCTTCGAGGTGTGGCCTATTACAACCGGACAGGACTAAGCATCTTCCTCAGATGCCTACGTCCATTTGCGCAGACAAATAAAAATCAGAATGTACATAATTTGAAATCAATAAAAATATTATTCAAAATAAATTTGATTATATTGTATTCTGTTTCAATAATAATCCAGGCGACATGTCTGACATTCACTAGACTAGAACATATCGATAACAGACAGATAATTGTATTCTCAGAGAGCGAGAGTCAGAGATCTGTTATTAAAAATATAATAAAATATGTACTCATCCAAATTAAAGTGCACATGTCTGTAACTTATGGACAACTCAGTGTTGTGGCTATCGTTAAAATTCAAAATGGTTTAAACAGAAACAACAAAAAGAAGTGAAATATCAATTTGAACATTGTTTTTGTTCTGAAATCTATAGGAAGAACTTTATTTAATTTTACCACAATGAAGTGCTTGTTTCTGTGTATTATTTTAACAATATTCTATGTCGGAGACACTGTGGCAAAGCGAAGAATTACTCTTTGGAGTAGTCGTAGTTCGACTAAACAGTCGAATTCAAATTCTGCCAAATCGATGAGTAATGCAAATTATCCAAGCCATCGAACTCCAGTTCAGTCTAATTCTGGATATTATCCACACTATCAATCTGGGCATCAATACCCACAAACTAGCCAAACGTTTGGATCGTATCCGAAAACATACAGCACACAGCAATTCGGAAGTTCCTATCCGGTTTATACGCATCAGACGCAGTACCATAGCTACAGTCCATTATTCTATCCAATTTACTATGGTAAGCAAAACAAAAAAACAGAATAGAGTAAATAAAAACTTTTTTTCAGGACCTCATTCCTCGTATTCAACGTACACTTCACACCATTTCAACAGTAACTATGGGAATCCAACAAAAAATGTACCTGCAAAACCTATAGTTTTTAAGACCAACTCTGCCAGCAATGAATCGTTAATAGTTGGTATGGACAATATAGTTTTCTATGGACATATGCTAGCCAATCAGCATATGACGGTGATAATTGTAGAGTAATTGTGCATTATTCTCAAATTATTATATATTATATATTTGATGGCCTATTAGTTAGAAAATAAAAAAAAAATATAAACATATATATTAGTTCCTTTAATCCCAATTCGGGACCTAGGGCATCAGCAACAAAGTTGTGTTTGAGCTTCCGACAGCTCTCGATCGACTGTTTACCGATCAGAGCAGAGGACACTTTCTGGCTATAGCATTAGATATTTCAGTTCGGCTGGGAGGCCTTGTTGATATAGATAATGGTGAACAGTTGAGTGGAAGAGCTGGTGCGTGGGTTTCATGCACCAACTCGTTATTAGGCATTTTGGAAAGACATCCATCTCTTAATCTGTTCACTATCCATTGACAATGGGTTACCGCATCTATAACAGGATGTCTCGTGTTTGATGTGCGGTATGTGAGCTCTTTTGTTGTCTGGTAGAGCTCCCCATGTCGCCCCAGCCTTGCTGCTGTCTCTGCTACATCAGCCAGCCTGCTGACCTGTCTTCTCTTGTCGCGTCTTACACTTCTTTTTACGAGGCAGAGTATCGAGCACTGAGTTCTTGTTTTTAGCAACAAGCTGACTTTGAGCTGCCGACGCTCTATAATGAGACGCCCGAAATACTTTCCCACCTTCCAAACTAGTTGTTGATTGCTGTTTACCAGTGTTGTCCTGGACCGCAGTTATTTGACCTCAGGAATTTTTAGTCGAGCAACGTCTAGGGAGTGTAGCAACCGATTTGGTCGCCTTTGCACTACAGCTGCCGTTTGCAACCTCAGATTAGCTCCCAACGTCTGCTCCGCGCCTGATCCTCACGTCAACAAATAAACATAATATATCAAAAAAATCAATATTTTCACCTCATGAAAAAACCAAATAGCGGAAAATTCATCAATCACTGTAAAAAAATTTTTTTAAAAAAAACTCACTTGATCCATGGTCCTGTCAAACGACTGCAAGTTGTGCACGGCTGCATGAAGTAATTTCCCTCTATTAATGACACCATTGTTCAGATTATTGTATCTGTAAAATAAAATCCATTGAATATTTATACCGTAAATCCGTTGTTGCAAAAGCCAAAAATAAACTAAACAGTGACACACCTCTGATTGACGGACTCGGTCATCCGTTTAATGCGCGACGTGTCATCGGTCGGATAGACTTTGATCAGCTTCTGCGTCAGCTGACTGAACAGTTCGATGTGCTGCTTGTACTGGTGCAGCTCTGCATGGAATGACTGCACCCACAAAAAAAACAGGTTTGATTATAGAGAGAGAGTGTCTAAAATAAACAAACCAAATATATGTTTACCTTCTGCTCTTTTTGCTGGGCTTCCAATACGTCGGCGGTGGTGGCCACTGTGCCCATGCGATCCGTGTGGTTTTCCATACGCGTTAGCCAAGCCTCGATTTCCAAGCGCTTTGCCTCGTATCTGTGCGCGTGAATGCGTTCGTTTGAATGATGTTATATATATTTTTTTCGAATAGTATTAGGGAATGGTGGGGATGTTTTTTCGGAAAATATACAGACATGAATTATGAATTCGTGCGTTGTTAATGCGGAATTAAAATGTATTCAATGTGAAATCAGTGCTTGCATTCATGTACAATTGTGCGCTTGATTAGTATGAACCGAATACGAATTAAATATTGTTCAACACATGTAATATATAGTTGCATTTCATGTAAATGTATACCTTTGTGAGTCACCCAGCATTGAGGTCAGCTGTGATTTTCGCTGTTGAGCGCATTGCGAAGTCTCGTCCCAGTGTTCTCGCAGGCGCGTAACTGAAAATTAAAACAATTAAACATATTTTTTAATAAAATACATATTATTATAATATAATATGTTCAAAATTAATATATTATACAGATAAAAGTTCAAAACTATAAAAAAATTATTCGAATTTCTATCAAAGCTTCCAAAACGTACGCCCAGACAGACTATTATAGAAACTATGCACAATTTCAAATGTTGCTCGCAGAGTTCAAACGCAGTTCAGCCAGTCAGCCCACCAGCGCCTTTAGCCCCGAAACTAATGAAAATCGGAAATTGAAAATGTACAATGTTTGTACAATGTTCATCAGCATAGACATTATTATATAAATCCACTCTATGAACGGTAATTAAGTTTTTAATTCGTAAATGTAGCTCCTCGAAATGTGACATGGCAAATTTCATAGGCTTTCTGGTCAGGATGTTAGTTTTTTTGTGCATTTTCGGGAAATTGGTTTATAGAGTTGTACAAACCTTTCAGAAGAACAATTAATTTAATCATTTGAAGATCTATGTTAATTACAAAAGCGCTAAAAATTACAATAGGTAAACTATGACCGCTATCCATATTATGACAATTTTAATTTTTTTTGTTTATTTTTTGGTGTTGTTATTGCAATTTTGTGTTTTAGAGTTGACGCTGCCTGTCTGTTTGTTTCTGTTGTTGTTTGTTTTCAGTGTTATTATGGTCTTAAAAATCTTTTTTTGTCACGCTATGGTCTTTACTACTATGATAATTAGGGTCGGTTGTCATCATGATCTTATTATGTCTTGCTTTAGGTGGTTGTTCCTATAAACGATATATTGTGTTTAAAAAAAAGTAGACCATTTAGACCACAAGTAAAAATAAATATTAAGAGAGATTTAGAATTCAATCCCGTCCGGCAAACCGAAGTGTTTTTCGAATGTAGCACTTTAAATCAGTAGGTTCCTCGTGCTATTAATATCCTATTTCTGAAATAGGTTATTGATTTATAATAACGGGACATTAATGCCATCAATTAACATATTCACACGCACCCAGTATAGAACAATAAGTGTATGATGGCGTGGATGATTCACGATTCCGAATATAAAATAGCAAGATAGATCTCGGTGCATACAGATATCTCAAAAATATGCACATTTGCCCTGCAAAGTTGTTAGAGTCGCGTCAGGCCAAATTAAGACTCCTAACCATCGGGGATGTGTTGTGACTGTTAGAGCACAGTAGCACAGTAGCTCCAATAGCACATTAGCATGACCTGACCAGTCGTGTGAACCCGTAATGGCCAATGAATCCGGTGTGCGGCATCTGGCCCTATGTCCCACAAGGGATTACAGGATCCAATGAGCGATACCCGTGGATATTAATAATAAAATATCTCAAAATTATAAGTATTCAAACTCCACGCCTTATATCCAAATCGTTATCAATGGAATCTAAATGAATAAATCTAGTAATTTTCTCATACCAATCTAGTGTCATAGTTAACTCGATGGTTTTATTGTAGCCTGAGCTTTTGGTGGACCAATCCTTTCGTGTTGCTGGAATTGTGACTATACAGAATTGTAATTCTTAGCCAAGCTCTCAACTCATCCGATGTCACTGGTTTTACGCTCGTTTTTCCCTTGAATTCCCGATAAACGTTCGATTTAGTAGAGATGAAGTAAAACAATGCATTATTGAAACATTTCACAAACAATTTAGGTGTCATGTCTGAATTCCGGGAATGTTTATCTTCTTTCCAATTAAAATAGTGCTTGTAGTCGTATCTCTTGGTTTTTGGATCACGGGCAAGCGACAGCATGGATGGCGGTAAACGAAAACTTTAAATATCTCCACAATCTTCCTACGCTTTGCCGGTTGAATGCTGGAACCCAAAGTTGCAAAAGATGGTATGTTACAAAGAGATTGTTCCAGAAAATCCACACTTAAATCAGGTCCATCCAGGAGTACATCACGTTTTCAATTAGACCCTACAAATAAGCAACGTCCATGCGCCAAAATAATTTGCTAAAATAAAAACAAACAAATGTTTAATACGCTAAAAATGTTCCATATGGACCCACCGAAGAAAAAACTATAATTTTATTACTAATTTACATATACAATTTTTTTTTACTTATCACCATTTTTGATTATAAATACTTCTTAATTTTTTTAAAAAAAAATAAATTAAAATATATCACTGCTTACGATGAACCTGCCATTTCAAAATCACGAAAAATCTCACTTTTTTTATCCAAAATTTTGACTTTCACAACTCGTCTAACAAAACCGAACTGATAATACAACTTGCTGTATCCTATTTATTCATCTCCTATTTAAAAACCGTTTCTCATAGCAATTTGGCGTCATTTATTTGGTAGCTGCCAATCTTTGGAAGTAGATTTAGTGGGCCCATATGCACACATCGTCACGAATGGGGTAAAAGGTTTAGATGACGTATCCGTTTAAGGAACTACTGAAACGATAATAATAGTTAAGAGAAATAGACGTAAGGATTCAAAGCTTGGTAATAATTTATATAAAGGTGATACACACATTTGGGAGACAATAAAAAATAAAGATGCACTTTATTGGGCGAACTAGAGGCATAACATTTTCTCCTGGGCAAATGAAGTGCATACCTGCTCATACTATTTCCAAGTTTTGTTTTACTAAAGCCACATCAAAATGGCGGCGGTCACAGTTTAGCACTCCGCCCTCTATTCACCATTTCCAGGGGTTCTTTTCCCATAATTAATAGTTTGGATATACACAATTTGACCGTCCACAACCCTTTTTGGAGATAGGAAGTAGAATGTATAATAATACAGTTATTTATAAGATATTCATAAAAACTAAGGGGGTAGATAAAACTGAATATTTTTATGATATTGTTTAGTGTTTTTTCTAAATTATAAATTTTGTATCTCACTTTTAATTAAAAATGTAAAAAAAAAAAAAAACAACAGTGATAAGGCACTTAAAGGGTTTTTACATTAAGGGCAGGTAGATTTGAAAATTGAATGAAAGTTGTTTTTTTGTTTATTGTATTTATGACATTATGTATGCTAACCGTCAAATCGCTCCCCATCAATGTAATTTTTTTTTAGTATTTTTTGCTCTGTATTGTAAATTGCCATTATGATTTGACATTCGCTACGGAATACAAAGCATAACATTTGATAACTGCAGCCTCAAAAACATGGCCGAAATGAACTGTCAAAATTTACCCGTTCCTATTGGAACGCCCCCTTATTCCTGCTTCGAACGGACTTAAACATATTTGAGTCTTATGTCCGTTTGAATCGCATCCAAAAATCTTTTATGTTTAATTAATCCGTTTCCCGCGTCATCATATCGAGCTTAAACTTGGTATATACAATAAAACATGTTTTCTATAGATTTGGGAATTATTCAAGGTGAGTAATTGACCCACAGAACTTCACAGTGGTGAAGGCAAATTCTAAGACGAATTATAAAAAAGTGTCGAAACATTTCCCTGGTAGCAGTTTTCTGAAATTTGTGCGAAGTGTAACACTTTTAAAACCGAAATCCCACAAGGTATCACGGCAATTTATCTCGGCGACAACAAAATTTATAAATTTACTTATATGAAATTTATTGTCAGTTACCGGGTTACCGAAAAGAAACACATAAAGCAAAAACATTAAGCGAAAAAGCAACCAACGAAGTTTATTTAAAATTATTTTATAAATCCAGGCACAAGTATAAAGAAATCATACATTTACATATATATACAAAAACATATAAAACATACATTTGAATGTATGTATGTATGTTATATATATAATTATCATTAATTTAATTACTCTGTCACTTTGAAAGACGCTTTGTTCTTTGGTTTAGAGGTAAACACTCAATTTGCAATACGTGACCAAATGGCAATATATACTTCTGAATGCGCTGCACGCATACTTAAAGTGCTTCTAAGCGAATACAATTCTTTAAGTTTATATTATATAAAGAATATAAATGTGTGTGTGTACGACAATACACAAAAGCGATTTCAATGTTCAAGGCGCTTCCAAGCTAATTCAAAACGTCTTGGAACAACACATATAAAGACGAAACGCAGAAGCTTGTTTGAAGGAGGCACGGGCATTAAACCCTGCATGAAAACAACAACTCTAAGTTGTCGACGCAAAGAGTTAAGATGCTGTTTTCAATGTACCTAAAACCCATATATAATATATAGAAAATATTACATAGATTTAAGCGCAATAATATATACTAGGTGCGCGTCTCGGATGGTTCTAATCTTGTGTTTGCCATTGCTGCGCATAGACTAGAGCGCAGATACTCGACAGTTTGAGTCTCTGGCGAACCGGTTGAACGTGTGGTCACTGGTCACAAAGCATATAAATATAATGAAATCCAAGATGCTGAACATATGTTGCTGCTGTACCGTATATTATGTTTCTTATATATATACCTATATTTATATATATATATTGCGCTTTGTAGGCGTATAGTCAAAAGGGCCGATGTTACTTCTTATTTATCAGTCCATTTATCTGACCATATACAATCTAAAGGTATGAAAATTAGAATAAGTGCATATAATTAAGTGATTTCGAATAGAATGCGTAATCTTATATAAATGTAAATAAAAAGTTGTATAAAAGAGGTGACTATATAATATATACAATAACACAGTTTATAGTTTGTATACGTTCTGATGCATTTATAATAATAACAAGAAGGCAGCTTAAAATATAATTGTTTGTATATACATTTATTTGTAAACAGTCATTCATTGAATCACGATAATTTTTTTATATGTAGTTGCTTATAAACGTAGAATATGTGCATTTACATTTAATTAATTTTAAAAGCCTTCTAAAAATCACCAATGGGTTTATGAGCAGCAAATTATATAAGCAAACTTGTGATCCTCTTCAATATGGCCCATAGTTGATACTTAATAGTAGTAAAGTTGTATATTTTATTTATAACATAATCAACATCATGAAAGAGATGTATGCCGGATCTTCTTGTCGCGTCTTACATAATGGCCAGCTCTCAGACAGCTT
>JANSTU010005838.1:4260-17184 GCA_027564075.1 Bolitophila hybrida
ACATTTTTACTAGAAAAAATCCCAAAATCAACATTTTTACTAGAAAAAATCCCAAAATCAACATTTTTACTAGAAAAAAACCCAAAATCAACATTTTTACTAGTAAAAATCCCAAAATCAATATTTTTACTAGTGAAAATCCCAAAATCAATATTTTTACTAGTAAAAATCCCAAAATCAACATTTTTACTAGTAAAAATCCCAAAACAATATTTTTACTAGTGAAAATCCCAAAATCAATATTTTTACTAGTAAAAATCCCAAAATAAACATTTTTACTAGTAAAAATCCCAAAACCAACATTTTAACTAGAAAAATAAAAAATCATCATTTTTTCTAGACATTTCAATGACATTTATTGATGTTATTAAAAGAATAAAAATGTTTTTTTTAAGAAAAGGGGATATCATTAAATCGGTAAGTGCCATTGGTGCTAGGTGGTGCTTTTGGAACACAAATTGTTGTGGCGGCAAAACGTTTTTATATTTATTTATGTAGGATCCCTAATTATATTTATTGTAAACAGGAAATAATTCCTAATATAATGACTTCCTTATTCTTTTAAACTATATTAATCCCATCGTATTATCAATGATATCATAAAATATAAAAAAACCTCGCTCGCATTAAGTTTACTACGAGTATATTACCCATAAGCCTAAACATCGACAACATTCTTGTATTATATACATTCAAATTAAAGTAAATATATACAAAACATTCGAAACGTCACGCGACTGCTTAACTTGAGAACTCGCGCCCGTGTCATAAAGCTGCACATTATCTATTCGAATCGTTCAAAACAACTTTTTTTTCGGCGATATATGACGGCAGCGACGGCGGTTTTCCTCTCTTCTGATATACTCCAAACGTTATGTTTGTCCAAGCGATAAGACACATACATACAAATACCTTTTATATATACGAAGATAACTCGATTTCTGGTCTTTGCAATTTTTTGTTTGTGGTTTCCTAATTAATAGCTTATCAGTTGATATTGAAAGTGGCTGTGCGAGACAACATTTACGTGAATATGCGCGTATTTGTGAGCGTTGACAGAAATTGTAATGACAATATAGAGTATTCGTGAATTTCAATAGTTCGATGCATTAGTATTTAAATACAGTATATAAGTGGAAACCATAGAATGTCCAAGAGCTAAACTTGGTCGTCGTTTACTATGTCTAATAAACAGTTTGAATGTATTTTCGTGCATGACCTCGATGGCTGGGCATCGTTTCTGACCGAATGGTTTAGTCGAACAAGACAACTAAGACAATGCACTAAACCACCCAGACTGAAGGATGCTCTACAGTGGCCAGCACTCGAGGTGAAACCTGTACAACGAGTGCACTCAGATATTTTGTCAATATTTTTTGAGTTGTTTGCAGTGTGTGTGTTTGTGTTCTATGAGCAGAACTGTCGATTTGAAGTGACCACCCACATTCGACGTTTTGAATGTAATGTACGCTTTATTCGTGATTGTGAAAATAAATGTATGTTTATTTTTAATATGGGTGTTCAACGTGCCACAGAATCCGAAAAAATGCTACAACCAAGTGTCAAAGGTTAGATTTTGGGAACAAAGATCGGATATGTTATCTATATAAGCTATTTTCCTAAATCCACACAATTTCATACGAGCCACCCCGGATCCATACATACCATCCATTTAATATACAAACGATAATACCGCAAAGTGTCGATTTCGCATAAACGCCCCAATTCGGGTGCAACCCGATATCCGAAGAGCTTTATTAAATTCTGCTAACGTTCTCCGTTTCGCTTTTGTCGGAACATTGCAGGTCAAATGCTACTGAATTGGATGTCCTCGTCTTTTCAACAGCCATTAACCGCATTAGCCGTCGTCGATTTTGCCGATAGCATCAACCAGCTGATCCTGCAGTACTGCACAAATCTACTTGTTGCCGGCGTTATCAAGCAGTTGCCCGATAAAAATGCTCCAACCGAGGAAATATTTCGGGTAAGTAAAATTATACTCTATACTGGCTTGTAATAGGTTTTATGTATTATATATTTAGATGTGAAAATGTCCGTTTGCAATAACTGAGTTTATCATTAATATTACGTCTATAAATGTAGTACATACCCATAATATTTTAACGACACGTTATTTACATTTATGTCGTGACGCAATTGCATGCTGCTGTACAAATGAGTATTACGAGCGTGGTGTCGATTTATGAATATCGTAAACCTGTTTATTTAATGCTTGTTTGACATAGGGAACCGTTGCTGTATGGTCTAAAAATAATATTATAGTAAATCACACAATTGGTGGCGTGTGGTGCTCTGTACACAGCTCCTTGATATTTCCCTGGCACGCATTCAGGGTAATCAACACGACAGTGTTTACAGTTCGTTAATATTTGGTTTTTCATTTCTGGCCAGGATATTCTAATGGAGTTATACATTTCAATATATTATTAAATTTCGATAGAATGTTTATCATTTACTATATTTTAATCGCACTTCAATACAGTAAGTGCACCAAAGGCAACCATCATTAAAACCCACAGATGTGCAATTAAATTTGTACACTCGAATGATTAATACAAATAATCCTCCGCACAACATTATTTCTTTTATGCTTCTATATACGGGTAAACTTCATAATCTGTGGTCTGAGTCTTTCACACACACACACACACGTGTCTTTGTGTGTGTGTGTGTTTGTGTGAACGCGTAATTTAACACCGTTTATAATTATATTTCTCTCTGTTATTATAACGATTCCATTCAACGCCACAGGCAAAATAAAATAGTGTCTTTAAAACGCATTCATTTAAACTGTGTGCATTCAGTGTGCCGTTCCAACAAGTCACTGCATCCGTTCAATAAACTCAACGAGGTCTTTGAAGAAATCAAGTTTTAATCAAGCGATATTTGTGTTTCAGCCGTATCTTATGTACCAGTGGACTCACACAGGTACACCACCGGTTACACCGTATGTTCCGCGACGATTGGAGTCCGACCGGTTATGGCCCCAGGCTACCACTGCCGGTGGAACGCCTTGTTCCGCCAAAATATTTGGAGCTGACTGTCGTTCAACTAGTACACCATGTGGCTGGTCTCATGAAGATATCGATCCAACGCTGAAGGACATTAAGGCCAAAGTGGCTGAATGTCGTTCGGTTGATGCACTTTGTGACATGCTAAAAGAAATGTTGCCATCTTTTGCCGATACAGCCGAAGCTGATAAAAACTTTGTCGACAATGATATTTTGTCAAAATCGGAAGTTACGCTATTTAATCGAACGAGGCGAAGACTTTCCAATGATCTTGGTCCAGTAGCCGATGATACATTTGGGCTGAGTTTTAAAAGTGCACTAGAAGAGCATAACTTGTGTCAAAAGTGCCGAAATTTATTGGACAATAGTGTGGTCCCCATTGAAAAGATGGAGAAAGAATCACAGACTGATGATAATATTTTTCCGACTAAATCAGTGGATGAAACAGACTTTGTGCGAATTTCGGTACCTGTACAGTCATCCGCTCCAGAAAAAATACCAAGCTTGATACCACCACCACCACCTATGCCAATAAATCTTGAAGCACCACAACCTGATTTGCCACCAGTACAACCAGCAGCCAGTGTACCTCCGCCTCCTCCCATGCCAAACAGTGGCGATACACCTACCTCACCGTCACCGCAACAATCTGTGTGCAAAAACGGGTCGGGTCCACCACCTCCTCCTCCAATGCTACCAAACGGTTGCGGTCCACCGCCTCCACCTATGCCTAATGGCTTTGGTTCACCACCACCACCACCAATGCCAGTTGGTAGTGGTCCACCACCACCTCCACCAATGCCCGGTGGATCTGGTCCACCTCCACCACCACCAATGCCCGGTGGATCTGGTCCACCTCCACCACCACCAATGCCCGGTGGATGTGGTCCACCTCCTCCACCAATGCCAGATGGTGGAAAAATTCCTCTACCTCCCTGCCCGCCTAATGGTCCATCAACCTCAACACCTCCGAACGTACTGTCCAACAAAAGCGCTGTATTCAGTCCTTGTCCAATTCCAATGCCAGCTGCTGGTAATGCATGGTTTCAAACAACGAGTAAGTATTATTGTTTTATTTCAAAACATTACATAACTAATCATCATTTTAATCAGCACTTCGAAAAAACGCTTTGAATCCACCGCGTCCAATGAAACCACTGTACTGGACCCGAATCGTTGCCGCCCAGACACCTGCTATTGTTATGCCCGAAACAACACCAAACTCAGAACTCTGGCAAGAAATTGATGAAACTAGTCTCGATAATATGGATGAATTTACAGAACTTTTCTCGCGTCAAGCTGTGGTGCCCATAAAACCGAAAGAGGAATCAACAAAGCCGGTCAAAGTTAAAACAGTCAAAGTACTTGATGGAAAACGATCACAGAGCGTCGGTATATTCTCACGGAGTCTTCATGTTGACTTTGCTGAAATTGAGCACGCCATCTATCATTGTGACACATCTGTCGTAAGTCTGGAGCAACTGCAACAACTGATGGACATCAAGGCGACCGACGAAGAACTGTCACTGATAAAGGAAGCCGCAATGGGTGAGGCACCACTTGATCCGCCCGAAATGTTTCTATTGAAAATTTCAAATTTTTCATGTTCGGCCGAGCGTATTTCGTGTATTGTATTTCAGGCAGACTTTGACGAGGGCTGTAATCTCGTTTCAAGAAAAGTGCAAACGGTAAAACATTTGTGTGAGGTTCTGATTAACAGTGAGGATTTGAAATCGTTATTTTCGATAATATTGACACTTGGTAATTATATGAACGGTGGTAATCGTACACGTGGCCAGGCCGATGGTTTTGGTCTGGAGATCTTGGCTAAGCTAAAAGATGTAAAGTCAAAGGACTCGAAGGTGACACTGCTGCATTTTATTGTAAAAACATACATTAAGCGGTGTCGTCAAGCCGGCACTCCGTTGTACGAGGTAGAGCTTCCCATTCCAGATGCAGGCGATGTGACTAAAGCGGTTGCCATTGATTTTAAGGATCTGAAGGAACAAGTAAATAGTTTACAGAAAAAACTAACAGGTAAAGCATAGTTTTCCTTTTTTATGAATTAAACTAATATTAAATTCTTATTTTAGAATGTCAGAAAACTACTGAAACGGTAATTGCATCCTCCACCGTGGAGAATCTGCAACCGTTCAAAGATCAGATGGACGCTTTTCTGGACACGGCAGCTAAGCGAATCGAGAAACAAACAAAAAAGCTGGAAGAGAGTCAAGAGGTATTCATAAAAACGCTCAAGTTTTATAAGTTCGTGCCAAAGAAGGGCACACTGGATGACTGTACACCAGGTCAATTCTTTGAGCTGTGGGCGCCGTTTACCAATGACTTTCGGGATATTTGGAAGAAGGAGATGACAATGTTAAACAACGAAATGTAAGTTTTCTTGTATCCATTGATCTCTATTTTAAAATTATCTGATATTTATCAAATTTCTAATTGTAGTCTCAAGAAGTCAAGAGCACTTCATAAAATTACAAAGACACCCGTCATCACGAAACAAACGACCAACAACAACAAACTGAAGCCTGGCTCACTCAAAGAGCGACTGCTTCGCTTGTCCGCTCCGAATAATAACTAATTTTACGTCTATTTTTTATCTCGAAGATCTATAATATAATATATATATAATTACTGTTGTTCCTTCGTTTTCAAAACAAAAAAGATATCCAAATTTTACTGCTCGTTGTATTTTTAAGAGTATAAAAATTGTAATATAGATTAGATTGATCTGTCCAACGGCAAAACTATTTATGTGCAAGATTACAAATAAATGATAGTTATACAAGAGACGTTAGGTTTTTTCGTACTTAATTTAATCCATACCGCAATGTGTCTTATTACACTTTTTCCATAATTATTTGTGCAATTTTTTTCTGGGAACGCTTTACTCATCCAGTTGCTCACTGAGTTGGGCTAGCAGGGCGGCACGTTTGGTCTCGAGTTCGGTATCGCTCAGCTGTGTGTCTTCCTTTGGTGTTTGCAGTATGGGTCCTATTGACGAAGAGGGTATTTTTTGAATTATTTTCTTTTTTCTGTTTTTTGGTGATTATTTTCTTGTACAACCGTCACTTGGTGATGCGGACGGACTGATTGGACTGCCAACAGGACTCGGTGATCTTCGGCGCTCCTTATCACGTCGTTTCTTGTCTTTTTTCTTCTTTTTGACCGGTGCCAGTTCGGGTAATGGCGAATGCAGTACCCCATCCAAATGTATGGATGATGATTCGTATGATGGCTAAACAATAAAATTAGAATATTAGAATTAAGATCGATATTTACGTGTTTATAACCTACAGATCGTGATGCCTTGCGATGCTTCTTCTTCTTCTTCTTACGCTTCTCACCACTGACTGTGCTGTCGACGCTCATCGAACGCTATAAAAAAATAATTCTATATTTAAACGCATAATTTGCTTATTAATATTTACAGATCTCGATTTCGAGTCACGCTTGGATTTACGAGGTTTCTCGTACTCAACTTCAGATAATTCTGTTTCCTAAGAAAAAGAATTTTCAGTAAAACTAATTATCAGCATGCAATTCTTTGTATATGTTTATTACCGATTTAGATGTAGATCGAGACCTCTTCTTATGTTTCTTGCTCTTTTTAGACTTTCGCGAACGTGAGTGATGATGACTACAAGAGTCCTCACTCTCCTTGACAAATTCCTCCCAGACTCGCTCGACTGGTCCCTCCTTTTCATAGCTGAGTGCTGCGTCTGTGTCCTCAATCAACTTCTTGGCCGTTTCCCAACTATCAACTGACGTGAGTCCAGCATCAAGCCACACTTGCTTGAGTTCATTCTCCATTTTGCGAATACGCTTTGACTCCTCCTTAAGACGTTCCTTTTCCAGAGTTTCGGCCTTCTCAAGCAAAGAATTGTACGTAAGCTTAACATTACCAGCATCCAGTGAGGCTGAGCGCTTGTCTTCGCACACGATCGTTGCAAAGTCTTCAAACGAAGTGAGCGGTTCTACTAAGAAATCCTTTTCTTTAAGAATCTCTTTGATAATCTTTTTCTCATCATGGAACCTGGCCTTCAGGTTCTCTACGTAGAATTTAAACAAATCCAGTGGTGTGGATCCTGGCTGTCCAAGCATTGCCGAAAAACGCAAATCTGCTGAAATAATCGGGTATAACTCTACCCAAAGTGACATCGATGTTAGCTTGCCCTCTTCGTGCAACGTATCCAATAGGGTCAGAAAAGAATCACGATTTTTTCGTTGTTGTCGTTTGGATCGTTTCTTCTCTCGTTCCTTATCCTCATCTTCTTCACGTTCCAGGGTTCGAATATGCTCTTCAAATACAATCAATGCATCTTCCTTGTCCATGCCAAGCAGATTAACATCATTTTTAAAGGTTGCATTCTCCAGCAACATAACTTGTGCCTCAGACCAGGTAGATTGATATGAGACTGCAGTCATAGACTCAAGCAGCTCACCTAACACTCGCATATTTCGTCGTTTCAATAGGCGTGCTTCTTCCTTTTCACGCTTGGCCAAATTGAAGATTGCATCCTCGTAAATGTCTCGTCGATCCAAATCCGGAACCTGTGTCCAGATTTTCTGACCAGCAAATAATTCATCGCATTTATAGTACTTTGTTGTTGAGCTGATCTTGTCGCTGGACAATAGGTATTTTTCTAGATCTTCCTTGGCTTTCTTGGCACGCAATCTGTGCTCCTCACGCTCGTCCTTGAGTTTCTGCGTTTTGTACGCATTAAATGCTTGTTTCTTCTCATTGAGACCCTTGAATGAAGAATAGAGTGGATCTTTACCAATAATCTTTACACAATTGTCCCAGTTCGAGTTTGAGGGTACATTCTTTTCGCGTAAAAGCTCTTTAAATGCTTCAATTGCTTCTTTCTTATCCTTAAACTCGACCTTAGCTGGTTCCGGACTAGAAATGTGCTGTGATGCATCTGAAGAATTATCTAAAATGTAATAAAATCTATGAAATTGAACTTTTCTTGTATTATGCAATTATAATGTACCTTTCGACGGTGGTTCGGGTACTTCAATGGCCGCTAGTGTAGCAGCCATAGCTTGGTCAAGAGCAGACGAGGAATTCTCATTCGATCCTGGTATCGGTGAAGAAGTATCTGGTGTTCCTAATTGCGATGGCATAGTCAAAGCCGCAATAACCGGCAAAGTGCCAACCATAGGAGGAAATACTCCAGCCATTGACGAAGAGGTCATTGCAGCCATGGCTTTTGCAGCAGCGGCAGCCCTGAGATCACAGATTTAAATTAGTACTATAGAATAATATAATAAAGAACTTCTTTTTTTACTCTTCTTCAGCAATTTTATTCTTTATATCGATAAGCTCTTGCGGAATATCCCAACGTGACTCTTTTGTAGTCGAGTGATTGTAGTACACTTTTCCAGTGTCCGAGCGGTACTCTTTCCATGCGCAGGTTGACAACAATTTCTAAAAGTTTAGGAATTACAATTACATTCATTTATTTCTCTCAATTATTAACACATACCTCGGCTATAGTTTTCAGTTCTTCGGGTTTATCCCAGGAACTCTGTTTGGTTATGGTGTTATAGTAGTACGTTCGACCGGCTGGCGATTTATGTTCGGTCCATTCGGTACCATTCACAGGACCACCGCCTCCGCCGAATTGTAGCATATCAACGCCACCAGGAAAACCTGGCGGTGGCATACTGAATTGTGGTGCAATGCCCGGAAAGTTCATGGTCGGCGGATGACCGACCATTGGTGGTACGCCATTCGGAACGTTCATGGTGGTGATGAGAGATTACAGCAACAATGCACTAGCAAAACTGCAATAAACAGAATTCATAAACATAACCTCAATGTATTATTGATCATTTATAATATTTACCATCGGTTTGTTTGGTTATCTAGAAACAGAATAACGTTTACGTCACTAGGTTTGGAAGCCTGCGCGTCTGATAAAGTAGACGGAAGCTACTTGGAGAACCGGGGATAATTGGAATTGAAAGATATGAGAAAACAAGAAGACGCCGTTTGGTTAATGAAGATTTTGACACTTGACTTGACATTTCATAATTAATAGGCTGCGTTCTGTAATTCCATAAAATTAATGTACTAGATGTAATAATTGTTTTTTACGGATTGGCGTAAATAAATTATAAACATTTTGTGGAAAGTAGGAGGGGTAATATGCTCAATCAATTTATTACGCCAGTCTTATTTTTTTCTAATCATTTTTTTTGTGTAAAAATCAAAACGGGAACAACACATGTGCTCGAGCGTTAATTTGCTCAAACATTATATATATGGTAAATTGAGATGTTTCAAAAATCCGATTTTTTACATTCAATTTATTACGCCAATCTTAGCTTATGATGGAGCAATGACCATTCGAACTGTGAAAAGCAAAATAAAGTAAAATCAAAAATATTGGTCCGGCTCAGATGCTCGAAAATCAATAA
The DNA here is from genome assembly GCA_027564075.1 of Bolitophila hybrida. Lineage (NCBI taxonomy): Eukaryota > Metazoa > Arthropoda > Insecta > Diptera > Mycetophilidae > Bolitophila > Bolitophila hybrida. Next base: position 13,737 of record JANSTU010005838.1, read on the forward strand.
TTGGAACTGGCGTAATAAATTATATGTAAAAAAAAAATCACTTTGGCTTTTTAAAACACAACACAAGATATCATATATATTTGAGCAAATGAACGTTCAAATTGCAAATTCAACAAATGAAACAATGATCATGAACACAATTTATTATATATATATTTTACGTTGGACTCGTAAAAAATCGAGATAAAAATAAACATTATACAATTATTCTTGTAAAAGTATTTTTTACACCAGAACTTTTTTAGTAAATCGTATAATCTTCAATGGCGTAAAATATTCATATACATATATAATAAAGATTTAGAAAATCATGATCTACATTTTTGAACGCCAGTTACATACACAACCCAAGTAGCACTTTCTGTTTTATAAATTGAAGGTTTTTGCACAATGTTATACAAAATATATTTTATAAACATGTAAATAATTGCAATATTTTAGAGAGTTTAGTAAATCACTAAAATATAAAAAAAAAAAAATCAAATATGCATATTTTTTTTCTAAACATTTATTCATTTATCCACTGCAATATTTGTATATATACATTTTTTTTTATTATAAAAATTATTTCTAAAAACTAAAAAGATCGTGTTAATAATAAAATAATATAAAAAACACATATCCTAAAAGCATATAATAAATTGTATACAAAACTATGTCCTTAATTTTAAGAATAAAAAAGTATTTACAATTCATTTAAAAAAAATATGAGATTTTGACACATTCGATTAAAATTCTATAAAAAAACAAGTGACTTCTATTACTGTTATTAAAATGCGAGATTATAATGGCATATTATATATTATAAGAAAAAATCAGTCAAGGTTTAGGTGTTTAGAATCTCCTCCTTCTCTTTGAGGTTATGTTCAATTCATTGATTTAATATTTATATATCGTCTGATTATAAATTTGTTATGCAGTCAGCATATAATTTTTGCTCTGAAACGATTTTATAATATTTTTTTAAAACTAAAAACTTATGTATTTTAATTCAAAGTGATTTTTTATATGTACAGGTATTTTTTTAGAATTCACGAGACATTTGAATTATATATACTATAATATATTAAATTAATTCTTAGATCCTCTGGTATCGTCCTGGATTCTATGGATTTTTCGGCTATCTATGAGTTTGTTTTGTGTATATTGTCATTTAGATGCATCATGTGATCGCTGCTGTTTCTAATTTTGCCTTATTGGCTGTAAATTGTATTGATGTGGGATGGGTCCGTTACTGATTTGCTGTTGTTGCTTCGGATTAAAGGCTTGACGATCAGATCCACCGCTAGATGACGTTTTTCGTTCAGGTGGTCCTTGAGTTCGAATCTGCTGCTGCAGTTGTTGTTGACCATTGTAGACACCCGGTATAATCGGATCACCATTTAATTGTTGACCGGGCATAATTCGTGATGGTGGAGTAACGGACGGTGGTGGTCCTAGATAGGAACCGTATGAACTGTCATCGGACTGAGCAGACTGTCCACGACGTGGTCCACTGGTGCCGTACATGGAATCAGGTCGGTGCTGACGGGCTGCATTGAATTTTGTATTGGCCACCTCTTCACGCATCTCTCTAGGCTCTCGATCGTATTTTGTATTGCATAGACCATCACCGATACTGGCTGCATTGGTTCGTGTTCCGTAGACGGGCTGGAATGATGAATTATCCTGTTGTGGGCGCTCCTGTTTCATTGATCCGCGAATACCGTAGATGCTCTCCGAACGCTGCTGCAGTTGGTTTTGTACATTCTGGTTTTGCAGATGGGAGCTTTGACCATTCGATGATACTCGCATGGGGTATAAACTCTGAGCGGGCACTAGTGGACCGGGTCGAGATGTTCCTAGATCACGATTGATAGCTGTTTGGCTCTTAGCATACACGGACTGTGATCGGTTCAGGTTGGCACGTGTTAGTGGTGGAGATTTGCAGTAAAGGGATCGGGTGCCACCGTACAGAGGCTCACTGTGCTCAAACTTTGACTGAGGAGCTGTTGAGTAGACACTCTGACAGTATCCACCAGCTTGCTGACCAGACGGTTGGCGATAGGTCGATCCATGAAATTTACTCTGCTGCATGTTTGGCTTCTCAAGATCCAAATCGTAGTTAATATCTTCTTCGGACTGCATGCTTGACGAGTCAGCGTCCAGGCTACTCTTGGAGCTCTTGAAGTTACGCTTCGGATTAAAAATGTACTCGTATACTAGACCAGCAACGGCTCCACCAGCCAATGGTCCGAACCAGTAAACCCAGTGATTTTCCCATTTGTTTAACACAAACGATGGACCCAGGGAACGGGCAGGATTCAAGTATGGCATCTGCAAATAAAAATAAAGGTTCGTTATTACATTTAATTCTTGATTGAATATTTAGTTTATTTTTTTTTATTCAACTACTGCTCATCAAAGACATTATAAAGTTATATAATACTTTATATACTGAACTATATATATTTATAATAGAATATAAGTAATATGTATACACAATAAAAACGCACACAAGCGATTATGAGTTCACACAAAAAAAAGAGAACAGAATATGCTTAGAAAAATCTCGCTTTATTCTTATGCACGTTCCGAATCCTTGTCGTTGTCCAATTTTTGTATTCGTGAATAACAAAGAATATCCTACGCTCTTGTGCATTGTGACGCTTGCTGTGCAGTTATAGTATTTATATATATATATATATATATATTTATATATATGCGTTGCAAAGCATACAAAGAGGGTAGGGGGCGAAGACACTCACACACATTGATGTTTTCATATTGTACACATTTATATTTCGTGCACCTTTCTTTATCTTATATTTGTGTGTGCTTAGAATCTGCTGTCTGTATATATATATAAATAGTGTATAGTATATTCGGATTATAAAACGTTTTACGCTGCGCTAGGGATGAAAGGAAAACCATTATATATTAGGGATATGATGTACAGATGCAGACGCCGTTTGTGTGTGTGAGCCGGTAAACATGGACGTTAGCGAATTGCTTTAAGTTGACCTGTAAGGATCGTTTTGTGCACAACAGCAATATTTTTAGGGGAACGACACGATATATCGGCTGTATAGATTTCAAAGAAGCTTCTCCAACTTTATTGTCAATTTATCTGTGCAGATAGGGTATAAATTCATAAAGGTGTATTGAATAATATCATTGTGAGTGTGTGTGTGTGTGCAATGTACGAGTACATACACAAAATAATATGCATTATATTCGAAATACGTTTTGAATTCCATTGCATCGGATATAAGAGCTAATTTTATGTAAATGTTAAATATGTTATATAATAACAGGTCGGCTGAAAAGTTCGTATCGTTTCAATGAAAAACATATTTTTTTGTCAAAATTAATTTTTATTATTCAACATTGTTTCCTTCCATGGCGATACAGCGATTATAGCGTCCTTCCAACTTTTCGATACCACTCTTGTAGAAGTCCTTCGGTT
>JANSTU010005849.1:0-17182 GCA_027564075.1 Bolitophila hybrida
TGATTATAAAATATAATAAAAAGCATAAATAAAAATATGCAATTTTATGTTCAATTATTTTGGCTGCTCTATAGTTTATTTGCCCAAAAGCAGCGTAGTAGCCTTATGTCTCAGTGTTATGTTTTAATTTCAGCATATTGGATATTACATAAGCAGTACGGCCAATTGATGCAACTGATTTGATATGGATTATGTTTTCATGATGTGATGTGATGATGTTTTATTAAACTATGATTAATTATCTGCTGTAATCGATAAGATTTCTTATCTACGTACCAATAAATTATTGAAGCAAAATATAAATAAATTTTGATACGAAAATAATTCAAAAATGTGCCAATATAAATAAATTGTATATCGATAATAATTGGAAAGTGTGCCAATATAAATATGTGTAATATGTTATTTTTATAACAAAATTATGTTTTATTGGCATAATTATGTATTATTTTGGTATCAAATTTAATTTATGTTGGCGCAATTTTGATATTTATTTTCGCCCATTTTAGAATTATTTTTACTTGTTGTTACTCCCTTATATTATTTAGTATACTTACAGGGTGTCCCACAGCAGATGAAATGTATAATTTTTTTTTACCTAATTAGAGAGGACTCCTTCACGATAAATTAATTAGATACAAAAGTATAATTGTTTTAGTCACTCTAACTAATTATACAATAATATTATTTTATCTTAAATTTAGAACACTATATGTGTATTTTCGTTTATACACAGGGTGTCCGGCGTACAGAAGAAACTTAATCAAGTTGTCATTGGTTTATTCTGAGTAAAAAAATGTATTGGCGGAGTGTCGATTTTCAACACCCACAGAGTTATTTGTTGTTTGTTTTTTTATTTTCAGTTCAGTTGATATTTTTTATTTTCAGTTGTACATACCAACACATCTTCTAAAACATTTGGCCGAGGATATCCAGATAAGTCTTTTTTGCATTTAAAAAAAATATAAAAAAATATTTGAAAGTAATATTTTCAAATACAATGAGATGAGACATTGATATATTGAGTTATTGTGGAGATATAAACCGGAAGTTAATAAACAAAAAGTAGCAAAACGGCTGCAGTTGTGAATGACGTCAGAGTATCTGGAATAAAAAGACATCAAAAAGAGCGTTAACATACATTCTACATCACATGAACTAGGATATTTGCAAAATGTTCAAAATTGACAAAGTGGTAGTGGTACGAACTTTCAGATTTTTTTATTTTGCAATTTTCATCGGATTAAAAAAAATCTAGTTGTAGTAAACAATAATGCAGAATAAACCCTCAAAATGTCAGATCGATTCATCAATTTGTTCGCGAGTTAGAGCTGTAGCCATTTCATAAATGCAGTTTCACGTTTAAAGTATGTTCAGTGAAACAAGCCTATTTTTGAGGATTTTCGAGGCGATATAAATAGAGATAATTTATTAAATATTTTTCTACATAATAGAAGTACATTTCAAGAATATTCTGTTCTTTTTTATGGAAAAAATAATAATCAAATGCAGGGAATCTCCGCAGGCGTCTCGAAAAAAGTTGATTTGCAATGCACACTATTTCTCGATGTAGGAACCCAAAAATTCGAACGGCATTCGTTAGAGGAGATGTTTTTCGAGGAAACGCTAAGGGGATTTTTTTCGATTTTAAACTTTTGGCGTCACTTTGAAGTTAAAAATCGCTGAAAAAATCAACCTATTTGTTATTGTAAAATTAATAATTTAAAAAAGGCTTCCTGATGAATTATATGAAGAAGCACTGTGCAAAATTTGAGAAAGATCGGTCAATTAGTCTATGAGTAATCGTGTGCATAAAATACTATAATTCTTTTATACTCACACTGAGCATTCTTTTAACCTTGTCTCAGCAATTGTCTCTCTTCTTTGCTGTTAAGAGCCGCTTGCTCGGCTTAACGCGCTCATTCATGAGAACTGGGTCCTGTACTGATTCCCATCTCATGCACAATAGTAGCAATGCCACGAAAATATTTTGGTGAGATTTTTCAGGTGAACCCACGTGAACTCACCGAGAACCCACACGAATTTTCAAACAAATGTTCTGCATCTACTGCTCGGCATGGCATACAATAACAGATTGGTGGAGTATGTTATATTTCCATGCATCGAATATACATGACACTTCATGAATGTAAACAACGGATACGATAATCTCAAATCTTCCTCAATTTCGCTCCGATTTACTTAAAATTTTGACACAATATTCTTGTAATGTTATATATTAATTAAAAAAAAGTAAAAATACCTTTCCTCACCCTTAACTAACAATTTTTATCACCATCATTTTTATCTTGCACAGATAGTAGTTTCTGACCTGCTGCAGACTTCCTACGTGCATTTCTTTGAATTGTCGTGGTGCCTTTTTCTGCTATCTGCATGCGCGCCATGTCCCTTCCACAGTTATGAATATATTTAAGATTGATAGAAAGCCAGTTTAATTGTTTTTAAGCCACTGTGTGTGCCTCAAGGCAAAGTTTTATAACAAGCCATAGTTACTCTCTTTATTATTTTGAATATTGCTACCCTTTGCTCCTGTTTATAATTCGGGGTTAGTCAATTCCGTAAAAATTAAATGTAAAACTTATAAAATAGCTATGACTAGGTGACTAGGTTTTAAATGTATCAGAGCGGGCAGGTAGCCAGTGCCCCGCCCCGCCGACGAAGGTCGACAACCAAGTCATTTCGACAATATTTGAGATCCGACTCTAATATCATATCATATCAAAATAAGCAAACAATTTTTTTTTTAAATGAGAAACCCCTTAATTAAGTACACAAAAGTTTTATCTGGTTATCTTTGGACAAATATTTTAGAAGTTATTATTACATGTGTGTGTGTACAATTAAAGAAAAAAAAACAACACCCTGTAACTCACAATGAAACTTACATTTGAATGTGGTACATTAGAAAAACACTACTGTCTGCCGAAAATTGAACGGAAGGCTCTCGATCAGGGAGCTACGCAATGTCCCACACGAATAACGTAAAATACATATTTATACAGATTGTTATAAAAGCACTTTTTTGTCAATTTATTCTCTGTTGATATAATTTATAAATTCATCAATGTTAGCGTGTAACGCCATTTAAAACATCTTTAAAGTTTAATAATTGAAACTCGCACTAAAAATGTGACTAAAATCACATCGTTCAATAAGTCCGTATGACGACAAATAGATGGCGTTACGAGATTTTTTTCCATATGATTTTTATTTAGTACTAACCTTCAAACGATACGTGTATAAATAGAGCAATCTGACTATTGATTCGTGTGTTATAGCATTTTTTTGTGTGAAGCAACTGTTGTTTTTGAAAAAAAAATGGAAAAAAGTGAATTTCTAGTTTTAATAAAGCATTGCTTTTTTGATAACAAAATATAAAGTGGAAACCAAACAATGGCTTGATAAACATAATCCGAACTCTGCTCCATCGAGACAAATGGTAGAGAAGTGAAACGGACTTATTGAATGACCTTGCTATATTTTATTTTAAAAAACGACCACTACTTTCTATAAATATTATATATATACATGTCAATGGCAAAAATGCACTTTATGGGGGGTAAGAGAAAAAAAACAACAACAAAATGTTTTATTTTTCACCCTGATCATTTATCTTTTTTTTTTGGCGGTCACCCCCTATCACCCTTTTAAGAGGCTTTAAAGTTTGATCAAAATATCAGAATAATGCAAATTAAGGGGGGTTAAGGGGGGCTAGAGGGGGTTGAAATATATCAATCGATAGGTAATTTTAATACCTATAACCTATAAAGAGGGTTAAAAAAACATGATGTGTAATTATGTCAATGTCAATACTCAAAAACCTCTCCTTCCTAAATGATTTTTAGTTAGTTTTATTAAATTATAAATTGTTTTGAAATGTTTATTTTTTTGAAGTTAGTGTTGAATTAGTGGATTTTAAGGATTGTGCGAAAAATTTAATTAGTGAATTAAAAGGTAGTATATTTGATGTTTTTTTAGTATATTCATTTTACCATTTTGACATTTAATTGCGATACATTGAATTTGACGAGGAATTCGTTGAAGTATGCTTCCATTTCGTTTAATAATATGACTAATAACCGTCATCACTGTAATACGCGTTCCATTTACGGTCCACATTTTTCGAGTTATAAAAAAATAAAAAGAAAAATTTAGTATTAACAACCAGAATAGCGCGCAATATAAAATATTATTCAATATATTTTTTATATAACTGTTTACAAAAAAATATATAATAGCACGTAAAAAGAATTAAAAATAGGTAAATATTTTTAGAAATGAAGAGTGTTGTGCACACCTAATTTACACAAATCTTATTGATTTTGTTTAAATTATGACAACGCCCGCATATGTTTGATTTGAATTGTCTACTTTCACTCAACTTGATATTAGATCACATACTAAACTATATAATTAAAATAAGTACAAATAAAGTTCTACGTAAAGTGGTAAAGATTAACATTATATGTTTACCTTTACTGAAGATGGAGAACATAATTAATTTAGGATATAACTTCTTATAAATTATAACTGACAGATTGTTTTGATGATAGTAATTTTGATATTATACACCGCATATAGAACCGTACGGTAATTTAACAGTGTAAATAATACTTAAATGAAATGAGTGCGTTTATTGAATTTTTGATATAATAATGTTGTCTTTTATATTGTTGTATCCGAAAATCGATCAGAGAGTAGTATCCGCCCAACATAATACACGATTTGTGGTGTTTTAATACCGATACCGAATACGATAATTCGCGAAATGATAATGTATTTCATTTCTATTAAGATTATAAAAACATAACAGACAGCAGTTTGCGTTGTTGTTAATTGTTTTACTTAGTTATTTGTATAAAAAGGTGTTTGTTACATGATCTTCCATATTCGTTATACCTTTATATGTCATTCGCAAGAGTTGTTATCCTCTCGGTTTTCTACAATCAATTTCAAAAGTTTTGGTCATTGTACTCATGTAATAAATACCGTTGGCAAAATATACTTAAGATTATTAAATATTATTCCGAATAGTTAATTAATTACTACATCCAACTTTTTCCATCAAATCCATAATTATTAGTTTCGTCACTGAAAATTACATTTTCCCAGTACTCTGAAGATCAATAATTGGCCAAGTGCAATTTTAACTATGTTTATTTGAGTTGTAATAACATTGCAACAGTTTTGTGAGGCAGTGTATGTGCATTTGCGTAGGGCTTAAGTACTTTTATACTAGATTACATTTTTTTAAATGTCAAAATTCAAAACACAATTTGTCAATAAGTCATTAAATCAATTTAAAATTCGTAAATTAAATCGTAAACACGCAAACACGCTGAATGATAAATCCTAAAACCTAGTTGTAATTCCCTACAAATATTTGATACAATTTGGTTAATGAACAAATCACAATTATGTCTTCTGGTATGTTTTTTATATACTGTGAAACAAATATTATTTATTATGCTCTTAAAATTGCAGCGAATACTTTAAAGTCACAGCGATATCTTGACGACGATGATTTTTTAGATGAGGGACCTTCTTCTCAATATGAAGTCTACACAAGAATGTCCGATTTGCTCTCTGAAAATTTCGAATTCATCGATGTTAACACCAATCAGCCAGAAACAACTTCCACCAGTGACAAACTTGAAGAAGACTCATCCTGTATCAAACTTTTCAAAGACTCCAAGCTACCAATCAAAATTGAAAAATCCACTGGTGCTAAGAAAATAAAGCGTCCTCAGATTCTTAGACGAAAAGACGAATGTGCGATAAGTAAAGCAGAGAAACTGGCTCAAGCTGTTATTTCTGTGGAACAATTTCAACAAGAAGTTAGATCTTGGCGACAAGGCCGTCAAAAAAACGTTTTCAACTATCGCGAGAAGGCGTCTAAATTCTATTTGGTGGAATCTGAGAACGAGTTTACAAAACTACGAAAAAAGAACAATTGGTCGGAAAATAAAATCTCTAGAAAACCCACCAAGATACTGGTAAAGTAGGGACAATTTTATTTTGTTATTTTATAAAGGTATTCTTAATAAATTTTTGGCTTAAAAACGGCCTCGTTCAGAAGTCCAGCAAATGTTTCTTGAACTTCCTCGACCAACTTTTCAGCGAATTGAGCCTGTCGGGTTTGGGCTCTAATGCGCGAGCACGGACTCAGTGATAGAGTAGGTAATGATATTGATCGACCCAGAGCAGCCTGTGATTCGGCGATGCGACCCAACTGCATAAGAAACAGTGTACAGTCTTCCAGGAGAGGTGGAAAAGCTTCAGCGAATCTAACTACACACGGCAGAACAGCTCGGAACATCTCGATGCGTGTGTCATTAGACAGGACACCCAGAAGCGTCGACAGAGTATTAACGCACAGTTTAGCAACGCTCATTGATTTAGGAAGTGCGTACTGAAGACAAAGATGTGAAGTCAAGTCAATGGCGAATATCTGCTTATCCATTTCGGGCATACTTAGTAGTTCCGGTATGAAATCCATGCAAATGTGCATTGATGGTATTCCGCGCACAGTCATAGCTAATAGCTCTCTCGGATATCCTTGAAAGTGGACCAGGCGAGCCAGTGATGGTTCGGATATGAAAACCTGATGAATGTACGAGCAGACAATACCACGAACTTCTCGTAGGGCCCACTGACGACCTGTCGTCACACGATCTTTTGTTGTCTCGAGGCACGCTTCTAGGAGAATCTGCACTGTGACACTTTCCTGTGAGGCGACTAGCGCGGTTTTTAGTTCCTCCCGTTCATATTCTGTCTGCAGCTGTCCAGATCGTTCTAAAAGTGGTTTGTCTAGAATGTGACGTGACAATTGACTCTTTGATGCTGCCAAACTGGCCTGAAGGATACGTAGTACTACGGCCAGAGCATCCGGACACCTAAAGACGCGTTCGTCACATCGTAATACTTGTAGTGGGTCGAACAAAACGTTTTCCTGTGTAAGAAGTGTTGACTTTAACACTACATCTTCTGGCATTAATGCATTAATAGACATTATCCACAGGCGTCGTGGAAGCACGGTATTTAGGCGAGTCCAAACACTTTTGTACAGTTCCTGTATAAGTCGTGGTACATTTGCTCCCAGAATTCTCTTGAAGTACTGTATGAATAGTTCAGTATGTGGCCACACATCTGTTGGAGCGACCTTAAGCATAAGACGGAGTAGTTTGATTGTTTTTGAAGGACATGTGTCGATCTCCTCGAATGCCTCAATAATATGAAAGGACTGAATTGTAATAGAGCTTATTTTCTTATCAGAAATATATTCTTCCTCGATCCAGTCGTCAACAAGCGATAGATGTGGAAAATGAGTGACCAGCAAACGTAGAAGCGGACTGAAGAGTCCACCATATTCATGTTGATTTTTTTGTGCCTGCTGCAATAGATATTTAATGGGTAGTTCCGATAGAAATTCTGTAGAATAGCTTTTGATTTTACGTCCTGTAGCCAGAATAGGTACCATATTGGCGAGGCGAACATCCTCGTACAGCAACAGATAGTAGAGAAGTAACAGTTGAGATGTAACAGTGGACTTTTGCACCGTTGCATCATCACCATTTTCAGATGAAGTCTTAGTGTCTATTTCAAAATTATAAATCCGTTTGTTGGTGCCAAGATGCGAACCAACAACAGAGTTTTGAAATACTCGCAGGATTTCATGTTCCGTCAGTGGTTTGTGCGTATGCTCTAAAGGACTCTTAGCATTTGGTGCCACAATTGAATTAACATACACTTCAATCAAGGCCGGTAGCACAGGATGCAGTGGTATTGTACTGTTACATATTTGCTTGAATATCCATGATTTGATGGGTACCTTGTGTTTTGTGAACGCTCGGGATTTCAGAAGCTGATGGATACAGTGGACGGGCAGGTAGCCAGGAATGTTTGCCGTTAGCTGGTTGGTAACAGGAACTTTTATGGCATGGGCAGCCACAACTTGTTCTGTAAATATCTCCTGTGTAAATATCTGCTTCATGCGTGTCGTATTATTTTGACGCAGCGGAATTTTCATTCCAAGAGTGGAGCATACTAGTTCGGAGATTGCAGGAACCTGATTACTGTGGAAGTGGATGGCCATGAGCAGAAGCATTTCACCAAAGGATGCCGCAACTCCACTGTTACTCTCAAAGTACGCTTCTTCCTTGATCAGCCACTGAACCCACTCAATGGCTTTTGACTCAAGGGATGACTGTGATATTAGAGTAGGACACGCTATCAACATGCATAGTCCAAGCGAAACAAAACGAATTCCAGCCGGAGTAGGTGGGGGCTTTGAGGTTATCAATTGTAACAAAGACAATATTTCGTCATCGTTGAATCTATAATGAATTAAATTAATATTATTTTAGAGAATCTTTAAATTTTATATTATTTGAAAATATGTATTACTTTATTCCACCGATTCCACGTAGTGCACAATATAAACGCAGCAGTGCAGCTCCTTGAACGACACACTCGTCAGACATTTGTGCATGTAGAGAGTACACTACGATATTCTGTAATTGCTTCAAGAGTTCGTCGCGAACCGATTGTAGAGCATCGCCTTTTCGTTTCTGACTGGTACGAACGAACAACGCAAACCAGTTGCGTGTGGTTTGGTCGTTTCCAAGCAGAAGGCCAGAAACAAATGCAATCAGATCAAATGCGTCCAGAAGACTCAAACGTAGCATTAAAGATGGCATTTTGGAAAGTTCCACGCAAAGAGTTCGCGTCGGAAGTGCCTGTCCCGGATTCATGTCACACAATGCCTGCAGAGCGTTAGAGCGCAATTTTCCCTCGGCAGTATCCTCATCACCATTGGAAATCAGAGATGTCACAACTGAAAAAAAATGTTTTGTCATAAATACTTAACTCTAAATTGGATGTTTTATAAGACTCACCCTCTTTAAAGCAATCAGGCATGTTTGCCACTACCCAGCATATAATACCACTTCCATTATTTACGTATAGCAGAGTCTCGACCACTTCTTGGATATTGAACAGTGACGGTAGTTCTGCAAGTGCTATGCAAATTATATCCGTGATCTGTTCCAGATATATTTCGTTGTCAAACAGCTCAGATTGCTTGATTATACTCTCGTTAGGAGAACTTCGTGCTGTTCCCATTTGATTCTGCTCAAAAATTTGAGATTGAATATAAAAAAGTTCTGAGAGAACAATTCGAACTTTTCGAGTAACATCGGCACTCTCGAAACCAATAGCAACGCCATTCTGAAGTCCATGAAACTGAGCCGAATCCTGGTTGAAGTTTCCGATTTTCTGTCTGTAAAATATAATATAAATTATTATTATTCAATATTATTAAATATTCAAAATGTCACCTCAATTGCTGTTCCTTCTTAACGTCGATCTCGAGCTCGTGATAGTCTACCTGCAGCATTGACACAATGCTGTTGACCACTTCAATGCTTACCAACAAAGACAAGATTTGCTTCCGAGCATTTACGCCCCATTTAGAGGTGTCCGTGGAGAGCAAACTCATACGTACTAGACTTGGCAACAGAGGACGAATGTCGCGCTGAGAGCATTCGGATAACTCTACTATGTTCTGGTTTTGAATAGCTTTAAACGCCGAAGCGCTAACAATTGGAAGATTCATGGTTCAGGTGATTTAAAGTCAATATACTTAAGCATACGTTGTGCTTATACAGTAGAAAAAGGCATATTTATATTAATTGTGTGTATATTTTTAGTAATATGCTCAATATTCACCGCCACTTCACAAAACTAAAAATATTCTAATTTATTTTATTTAAATGTCAGTTGTAATATGTCATTTTTTGATTGTCAAAATATTTTTTCCTGGACTAATGTTTATATTAATCTAGTTTATCGGCAGTAATACATAGACTGGCGTTACATATATGTTATACAACATATACTGGCGTGAACACATAATATATATTTTATAAACAATTAAACATTTACATTTATTTTTAATAATTGTATTATATATATTTATACTTAAATATTAAAATTAATATTTTATTTACATAATATACATTATAACATAACATTGTAATGTCACATATATTTCTATTATTTTTTTTAATTAATAGTTATTATTATTTAATGGGCACATAGCACATGTTTAATCAATTATAAATAAAAAAAACGACAAATATTTCCTAAAAACGTTGAAATTTGTCATTTTAACATTTTTTTATTTATCACATTATTTTAATATTTGACATTTACCACAAAGTGGACTATGTTTTTAATCGAGTGATGTATCTTACGCGAGTAAAATTATGTTGAGTTTTGACTGAAGTAACAAAATTCCAATATTTGCGATGTTGGTGTTATGCACCTAAAAATATCGTACAAAACACGATATCTATTTTTTTTTAGTAATAATTATTTCCAATGTAGTTTATTTGGATTTTTTTGGTACCTACCAAGTTTTTATATAAACAAACTTTATGTAATAATGCCTAAAAGACATTTATGTACGTCTAAAATTATGTTTCGACAAATTACAATTCTGTCAAATAAAAACACTACAAATATTTCCAACAAAACATTGACATTTGGCATTTGAAATTTTAACATTTTTTAATTATTATATTATTTTAATATTTGACATTTTAACACATTTAGCACAAAGTGGACTATGTGTATATACTTTTACATTTTTTTTAATTTTTTAATTAGTTTAATATATTTAACCACAACAAACGTCAAACTACGGAAGGGATTTCCTTCCTGTACACGAAACATAGCAGTCCTTACGTAAAGCCGTCTTCACAGACCGCCGTAATGCCGTGTACATACAGGCTCTCAAAATCTGTAAACTGTTATTTGAAAGTCAAGTTACGTCGTTTTTGTAGTGGGTTTGTGCTAAATTTTCCAGAATACTTCCATATTTACTACAGGTAATACTTACAAATGACAAAGGCGCAAATATTTGTATTTTGTGTTTATGCTATAATTATATTATGACATATTATCTTAATATATATAATATATTAATGTAATATTGTTTGTTTTAAATCTTTAAAATGCAATAATAATAGTTATAAAAATTAATTTTATTCAGGATTAATGTTATCATCAGTAATTTTTTAAAAAATAGATCAAATCGTTATATAGCTGGTATACATTTTGTTTGCCTAAAAAAGCAAAGGTTTACAAAAGTTTTTTATTTATAGGTTCACCTGAAAAAAATAATCAATCAGGTCAACTAATTGAATACGCAAGATTTGTGTGCGGTTATCATTTCTTGATGAAAGTTTTGGTGAATATTATATTATAATAAAAAAGTGTTTTTAGCTTTACTAACATTCACTTTGTACAGAAAAAAAGTATCAAATAAGAGAGCTTTAGCCCACAATTCCTTTCCTTATTATTATTGACCGCTAATATTTTTTGGAAAATAAGTCAATGGTAGCAGGACAATTTAAGGTAGACAATTTGAGTTGAGACAATTTAAGGTGGCGACAGTTTAAGGTGGCGACAATTAAAGGTGGACACATATATGCACTATAGTACCTTTGGCCAAGCAATCCTTGGGAATGGTGGAAAGAGTGTCGTGGAATAGTATCCTATGGCTCACACCATTAGAATTACGCTTAGGAAAACCCCTTGGGAATGGCAGATAGAAGGTCGTGGAAGAGTACCCTATGGCTAACGCTTAGCGAAAACAATTCTTGGGAATGGCGAGAGAGAGATAGAGAGAGCTTTAGCCCACAATTCCTATGCTTATTATTATTGACCGGTAATAGTCAATGGTAGCAGTTTTAGGGGACCCTGAAATTTATGATAGTTATAGTTATGATGAGCATTATAGATCCTTTTCTGACATTATCGGATCTCTAGGTGGGTTCCAGCCTCAAAGTATGTTCATACAATTTCTAAACTGTCTGTTTGATTCATCACACTCAAAAAATTAAAAAAGATTGCCAGGCTGCACGTATAAAAAACGTTGATGTTCCTCATCGTGGACTAGAGAATTACAGCGTTTTTTATACGTTCGGCTGGCAATCTTATGGTTACCAATACCATGGCGCGATCATCATTTTCTTTTGTTGTTTCGGTCAAGGCGGTGTTTTGATAGATTCAATCGTATCATTAACCTTTATAGCGCCAAATAAAATCTTTTTATACATTCCCAGGGTCTCTTGAAATTGATGCCATCGACTTCTACAAACAATATTTGTGTTGAATAATGCTTCGGAATTCTGGGCGTATGTATAATTGAAATACATAATTTGAAAAACTAACCTAAAAACACGATTTTATTATAATGTTCACCAAAATATACACAAATACAAAAAAATGACCATATACCCATAAGGGTAGTAGGATTTATCTTTTTTATATTACCTATTGATTGATATCTAGCCATACAAAAAGAACACAAACAGTGCCTGACGACTTATTCTTAGCTCTTTTTCCAACTCTCCAGTTGATATTAATTAAGCGGGCGTTTCGATGTAGTTCGATGTTTTGTCAAACTAACATCTTCAGTAGCTGGTCATTGTCAGGGGAATGTACGTACTTTTTTCGGTAGTAACAAGTTTCGTGTTTTCACAACTAAAAGTTTGCATCTCTCTCGTAGTTTGAGCTCTCATTGGTGTAAATTATTATACCATGAAAGCTACTTGTTCAGCCTGCTCTCTCTTTTGTACTGTATCTGTCTTCTACTTCATTTGCTTTTTTACTTCTGTTAGAGGTTCTAGCATTAGGAGTATTGTTCTCTGTTGTCGATCCTCTTGAAGCCAACTTGCTAACGACCCTTATTTCTCTTAACCAAATTTCCACTTCTGTTCTCAGATGGCTAATGGATGCCTTAATTTTACTCGAGGTATTTTGAGTCGAGCATATGCGGCCTTGGCCACTGTTGTTGAAATTTAGGTTGCTGCCTTAGTCGAGGTTTGTGCGGTCAGAACCGCAACTTGTGGGGTCTCACTTGAATCAAAAACTATAGATAACTGGTTTGTTATTTAGAGACTTTCACCCATGCAGAAGCACACCCTCTCGTAATGGTAGGTTTGACACCTTAGAGTATTTATTTTGAAGTTGTTCGCGATCTAATCTTTCGGTTGGAAAACCGTTGCTAGATTGAGAGTGTTTTTCAGCCTACGACAAAGAACATAGAAATTATTGCTGTTTAGAAACGCAAATTGATCTCTATCTGTCTCGCAGCAGACCTGGATAAGACAGTTTATGACGCCAATTTGAAATCGACGAGGAATCATATTACTTCAAGAAATGAAATGCATGCGATCTTTGTGCCTTTTCTCACAAATTGATAATGTGGTTCGTTAAATTGTAACTAACTGTAACTATAATTCATCCATATTTTTATATTCCAGTTCGTGAAATTAAAATCTTTTAATAAGAATTAATTTTAACTCTGCGCTGATTTTTTTTATTATAACAAAACCAAAGATTTGAATCTTAAGGTCCAAGATATGATACAAAGATATCGTTTAGTTGATTTTGCTGTATTCCTTAATTTGGCAAGTTTATGATTCATCATTTAAAAGTCTTTGAATGCTTTTCGTAGCATATGTATTTGTTTTAGGTAGGTGTGAATTAAGATTGTTGTATTTATGCCAAAAATACAGTATTTGTTTGAAAATAAAACGTATTTAAGAATCAGTCTACAAGATCATTCATAAAAATATACAAATCATTTACATAATATTCAATGTCATAAGTCAACATAGACGGAAATGAGGTTTAGCACCTTCACTTGTTCATATTCAATAACATTCGACAAAAATTGCTAGCAGAATTGCATAACACTGTGTTCGTTCACGTATGCAAATAAAATACGATTAAAAAAATGTGTTCTGCATTCATATATCAATCATTTTTTATATGTATATATACAATTTATACCAGTATAAAGTATAAATATTGATAAACAATTCTATATAAATAATATACAAATAAATTGGTATGCACAAACTATTTGATTTGCCTATCGGTTCTATTAGTTATTCTTGTCATGCGTCTGTGCTCATTTTGGAGCGATTCGGACAATGTCAATAATTTGCGATGGTGTGGACGTCATAGTTTATTATTGGTGCGATTTTAATATTTTTTAAAAGTAAAAATAAATTACAATATTATCTAATTAATCTCATATTAAACATTAAAATCCTAATAATATAATAATGTGTAATACTTCTATCTAAAATGTAGACTTACGTTCTTACATTTACTCTTTTGTTGTTTTCAGTCTTTTGTTTATCTACTACAGTTTCCCTCTCTCTTTCTCAAAGAATCGATGAATATAGTTGACTACTATATACATCGGTGGGCAGTACCAAGTTAAAAATGTAGCATTGAACAAGTACAAATTAATTGCAAATGATTTGAATTTGCGCAATATTTCTTTATTTCATGCGAGAGGTAAACATTTTGTCTATTTCGAGTGTGGCACAGGTGAATCGACAGTACACCCGTGTAGTTGTCCTGTGGATCAGGTTAATTGTGATTTTATAGTTTTTATTTGAATGATCTACAAATATTAGAGACAATGCAGTGGACAACTATAGCAAATGTTTGGATTGTGATTTATGTAATTTACATGCCTTTTTTATTGTAACAGTTATATTTTATTTAATCTAATTACCATTTTCAGATACTAGATCCTGTTATTGCATTACCGTTCCTACAGACATTGCTGGCCACAACACCGGCCAGTACATCACACATTAGCGACTTTCGGAAGCAGCCACGCAGCGACTCCAGAGCGGACAAGCCTGACGTATTTCCCGGATTTGACTTCGACCATGAAACCACTACAGTGCGCCATAAAAGTGGAGCGGAACTGTATACCCACATATTGGGCACTGTAGTACGCAGTCCCAGACTTAGTCAACACGTTTCGCGAGCACTGCACAAATTAGAAAGGCACAATAGACGAAAGCAAGATTTTATTGAAAGAACTGGAGTGGTATTAGCTAATGGACATGGACATGGAACATCTGAAGATGAGTTTAATGAGCTTAATCTAACAGATTCAGATGAAATCAATGAAGAGTTTCATGGACTTAGCCTGGACGATCGGACTGTGGAAGATACCCATGAAGACAGTTCAATTTATCCAGCGAAGACTGAACAGAAAATCTTGGAACCAATAATTTCCATCTCAAACATCTGGAGGCCAAATGCAAAATCGCAACAAACCAAAGCACAATTGAATGACACAGAAAATGTATGGCCCAATCCTATGGTAGATTTTAGAAATCCTGGCACCATAGACGAAGCATACTTACCAAGAGTTGATGATTTAGGCATTCAAATCAAATCAACTAACGATCATCCGATTGAATTGGAAAACTCAGACAGAAACTCAAACGAAAATACTGAACTTAATGAAGTTCCCGTTTCACAATTGATGTTGAAACAAGTGAATAACAAAGGTATTGATCATATTATAGATCAATCCAAAAATAATATAAAGGAGTCGCTGCCGTTGGGAACAGTTGGTGACAGTGATTCAAAG
This sequence comes from Bolitophila hybrida, assembly GCA_027564075.1. Taxonomy (NCBI): domain Eukaryota; kingdom Metazoa; phylum Arthropoda; class Insecta; order Diptera; family Mycetophilidae; genus Bolitophila; species Bolitophila hybrida. The sequence continues at coordinate 15,503 of JANSTU010005849.1, forward strand.
CATGATGTATTAGAATATGTTGACAAGCAGGAAGGTGACTTTTCTCTCGATTATAAATTACAACAAAACCATAACAATCTCACAGATTTTATAAAAAAATATAAAATAGTTAGCGATGTATCAAAATCAGATAGAGTGGACAATAATAAAATGTTGCAGCAGCCATTAAATATGCCTCGAAATATGCTTGAAAGATTGGAGTCATCTGTCATTACTAATCAAGATAATAAAATCCCAATAAAAACAAACGAGGAATATTTTGAAACAGACCCGACGAATCATGAAAACGACAACTCAAATCACAAACCTTCCTGGCATCCTCAAAAACTCTGGGCATCATTACGACAGGGTAGCATATTAACCTGGAATTCAGCAACAAGTAAACTAGCTAACTTTACACAGATTTTAAGACCGCAGGATAATGTTGAATTGAATACAGAGCAATCATTTCAAAACGATTCGATCATAAATGTAGTGGATCTATCTGACGATACAATAGAACAACAACGGACTAGTGTCGAGTCCTTGGGAATTTTTATGTTGGAAGTATTTGGAACCGTTGCTGGTCTTACGTGGGGCGCTTTTAGTCAGATACAACATTTGTTAATGGGAAAATGAATGTGTTTGTATTATATATTGTATAAATGTATATATATATATATATATATTATTTGTGTATGTGTGTAGTATTAGAATTATACATAATCATTTATTTGATATTATTAAAAAATATGAAATAATACAATTATTGTACCCTAGATTTGAGATTTTTTTTTAAATAAAATTAATCAATATTTTCAAAAACTAGGCTTAGTCGATTTTCATTTTAAAAAATGTTTTGGATAGTTCGACGAATTATGAGTTACTTGCATTTGCGCCTATTTTGTTTTTATATATGTACCATTGTACGACAACCAAATATGCGCAAATGACTTACATTTGATTTTACAGTTTTACACCAGACACTATTTCTTCTGGAGTCATATCTAAGTCTTCTATATGCAAATCAGTATTCATAAATTCCAAACCACTATCCGATGTGATTACTTTAATTCCAGTTTGTAACTTCAGATTTGCTTTAAAGAAAATTAAAATATACTTTACGATTATCCTTCAACGTCAAAAAATATTTTGCAAAACCAAATAACTTTTGGGCCATCCGACCAAATATTATATGTAGAACAGTATGAATCAACTCTAAACTCTATGATACTCGAGTTCGACATGATTTACGAGATTTGGCACAAACCAAGCCATATTATTTCAAAACAAAGATTTACTGAAGTGTAAAATTGAATTCAATTTTTTAACTAAAAGAAATCTTTTAGTATTAGAGATTTAAATAAAAATTAAAATTGTGTGTCATAATCTCCGACCTGTGCATTAATCTCAATAGACCTAAACTCAGTAACCTGAGATTATTGCACAATGCCCTCGGGCACATCAAATGATAAAAATCAATACAAAAGATAAACCTTTCAAGAACCTACTTGAAATGTTTCTCTTTTGTATTGCTTTTTTATCAATTTTTTATCATATTTTTACGAATGTCGTTCGAATTTTGAACTGGAGGAAAATTTTCTTCGTCGTCCGATTCATTGGTTACTTTATTATTATCAGCATCGTGTTCTTCTGGCGGTAATGGATACTTCTGGTAGGAACCTATGCAAATTTACATAT